>VDFB02370852.1:0-45095 GCA_007258455.2 Sequoia sempervirens
ACTTAGGACAAGGTACAACACATTTAATTACACCAACACCCCCCCTTAAGTGCAACTTAGGGAGAATGTACACAAATGAAAACAATCCAAGATGGGTCCCGACTACTAGGCCATGTTAGGTACCCATGTACAAGTGCAATGAAATCTCTCACAAGTGGAGTAAAGATAGAAAAAACTAGTGGGAAAAAATTACCCCCCAAAAGAGAGATGAGATACAAAATCCTATGAACATAGCATGAGAAGGACAAAACCCCATGTGAGGAAAAAGTCCCCCCCATACAAGAGAAGAAGAAGAGAGACAAGGTAGCCCCCCCTCAATGTACAATGCCCACCCATGGAAGATGCTCGAAGAGGAATGAAAAAGCTACTCCAAACATGTCGAACAACATTCCTCCCCTTGGGAAGAAACAATACCAAAGGTGCTTGAATGAAGTCTCCCCAATCCACAAGTGAAGAAGGAAGAACCCTCAAAATGTAAGAAGTCTTTGAAATCTGCTCAAAGTTCCATGTATTGATGCTAAAAGATTCCTTTCCCAAACCATGTGAAGCTACAATGTAGTCACTTCCTGGAACTTGTGAGAACCCCTTTGCAACAACACTCTCATCCGTTGAAAAAGACAACTCAAGATCTAGCAAGGATGAAGGTAGAACATACTCCAAAGACGTTGTCTCCTCAAGAGAGAAAGTGGCCTCCTTCAACTACTGTACAAATTCATCCACAATCACATCAACCTCAAAAGATTGATCATGTAGAGGAGGGTTAGAGTGTTCCCTCGCAACAACTGAAGAAGAATCACCTTCATCAAAGAGAAGATGTAAATAATCAAATGTTTCTCCCAAATCTACAATGTAGGACTCCACAAACAAGCTGCCAATGTCTGACAAGTAGTCATCCCATGAAGCTGCTGTTGGAAGACAAGGTATGCACTGTTGCATTGAATCACAAGGCACTGAAACTGTCGAAACGCAAGTATCATTAGGTACATTAGTCAATGTAGGAGATGGAGTATCAACAATAGGTTCAAGAACCTCAGGACTAGTGAGCACTCCAAGATTCAAGTAACCATACTCAATCTCCTCAAGTGTGTCCACACTAGGGTGAACTAAATCCTCAATAGGAGCAAAATATGAGAAGGTGTAGAACTGAGAACGATGATCAACCTCCCCAACTACAACAAGAGCCCTACTATGCAAATCCCGAACAATGACAAAATTTGGTGTGAACTCTACACTCTTTCCTGTACCACTATGTGTAATCTGATAGATGGAAAGGATGTTCCTTGACAAAGTAGGCACACATAGAACATCATTAAATGCTCCACCTTCAATATCAATAGACCCCTTCCCAAAAATTGCCAAAGAAGTGTTGTTGGCCATCAAAATGGGTGGTGATGAACAAGAATCAAATGAAGAGAACATATCCTTGGATGAAGTCATATGTTGTGAAGCTTCTGAATCAAGGACCCACGTATTGGAATCTACAAAAGCAAGAAATTCTTGCCCCTTACGTGTCTCATGTTGAGATGATGAAGAAGGTGATGAACTTGATGTTGTTGCCATGAGAGTTGTACTTTTTGCCTTAGAAGAAGTGGAAGGGGATGAGTCCTCTTGATATGCAGCTAGCAAGTTGATGTTGTTCTTCTTAAGGATGTTTTTCAACTCATCAATTTGCTTAACATGACAACGATGCTCTTCATGACCAAATTTTTTGCAAAATGCAAATGTTGGTTGCTCCCTCTTGCTTGAATTGTTGTACTTCTTTGAAGAAGATGAAGTTGAGCTTTTTTGTGGAGGAGTGGATTGTTTGTTTTCTCCTTGTGGCTTTGGTGAAGATTGCTTTTGGTCTTTCCATTTTCCTTGCTTATTGTTTCCATGATTGACCACCAATTCTTTTGAAGTTGAAGACTTGAGAATGCCCATTT
This sequence comes from Sequoia sempervirens, assembly GCA_007258455.2. Lineage (NCBI taxonomy): Eukaryota > Viridiplantae > Streptophyta > Pinopsida > Cupressales > Cupressaceae > Sequoia > Sequoia sempervirens. The sequence continues at coordinate 1,923 of VDFB02370852.1, forward strand.
TCATCAACTTATTTTTCTCAAGAATCAAAAGATCTGTGAGAGCCTCAAAAGATGGTGACGTGAAGTTGCTAATTGTCAATCTTTGAGTCTGAAAACTTGAAACAAAGGCTGCATACTCAACTAGAAGTTTGTCCAACAAGTTGAAGACCAATTGATCATCCTCTTTTTCAATACCACAATCTTTTAGTTGTGCTCTTAGCTCATTTTCCTTAGTGACATAATCTTGAATTGTGTCCAAATCCTTGGGATCAAGGCTTAGGAGATCATGTTCAAGCTTGTATCCCTTAACCTTATCAACCTTTCCATACAAATTAGCAAGCTTATCCCTAGCTTCCTTGGCTGTAGTACATTTATCAACATGGAAAATGAGATCATCTGAAATGAACTTTCTTATTATACCCAATGCCATAGAAGTTTTAGTGAGCCAATCCATATATGTAGTTGGATCTACCTTAGGATATGAAGGTGCAGTTATGGTTCCATCAATGTAGTAAATTAAACCTTTTTCCATTAGTTTACTCCATGCACGTACTTTCCATGTAGCATAATTATGTGCAGTTAAGAGTGAAACTTTAGATGAACCCATGATGGAATGCAAGAGCACAAGAGAGAAAATGGGAACAATAACACAAGAGACACCCCAAAAATTCACTCAATCAAAGTAATTCCCCCAAAAAAAAAAAAAAAAGATTTTGGCACTTTATAATGCAGTGCGTGTACAATAGGCCACTTGCAACTTGGCTAAGCGGATTTATGATTTATGATTTACAACTTGCCACAATTAGGCTGAGAATAGACTGAAAAGGAGTTCGTATGTGCCTGTACGGAGCCCTAAAAGTTGCAAAAATGAGGATTGGATAGGTACAGTGTTGAGAAACTAAAAATTATGGAAAATTTGTCCACCAAAATCAGAAACCGAGCACACAACGACTGCGCAAGTTGGTCGTACAGCCGACTTCCTAATTTTTTTTGCTTCAACGGACAACTTGCTCCGATTTGGATGAATTGGCAGTCAATTTATGGGTTTTTGGCCCTTCTGAGCATGATGGCAATGTCCTTTTTGGCTGAAAATGCTCTGAAGGGGTAGCTAGCTCCTGGATCTGGCAACCACCTCCAATCCTCAACCCTTTGTAGATTTGGCCTCCAATGTCCAACTGAGACGAAACAAAAGGAAAATATGACTATCTCGGACACTTTGGGTGCAATGGTGAGCTCAGATCTGATGCAACAAGCTCCCAAAATGCACCTACAATACAAGGCCAAAAATGGAACCCTCCAAGAATCTCTCCAAAATGACAATCCAAAGGCACTCCAATAGCTCTGATACCATGTAAGAATTGGCTATGAAGGTAACCACCCAAGATCTAGAGGCCTAATAGAAAGCACAAGCATAAGAGAGATAGAAACAAGATGATAAGAATAAATTGTATTCTACCAATAATGCAAATATGAGGGAATGAGAAAAAGTACATAGGAGACCCCTTGGTTATATAGCCAAGGTGAGAACATATAAGGGCATAAGATTATGACAAGTGTCATAATCTTATGACATGAGAAAACTATGAAAAGTTATCACTCCACCTAAAGTGGAAAGGTGATAATGTGATAATCACCACAAAAGGTGGATCATAAAAGGTGGAGAGATAATCACATGATGTGTCCACAAAAGGTGGAAGTGATAAAGTAATGACATGTCAAGTCCACAAAAAGCGGAAAATCTCCAACAACCTTCTATGTGGTCCCTAAGTAAATTTAACTAAGGTGTAATCATGACCTAGGACAAGGTACAACACATTTAATTACACCAACAATATTGAACATTAGGGAATCTATATGTGTGTGCAAGGATTAATTCCATTCCATGTAGCATCGTTGCAATCCAAACAAAGTAAAAATTAACAAAACTATATAAGTGGAATTACATTTTAATGTGCAATGATATCCTAGGCATAGCTCTGCTACCTTCCAGGCATCTATAGCCCCAACAAAGTTACTTTTGGTCCCCTCTAATAATAGCTCTATTACTAGTCAAGCGTTCATAGCCCTGATAGAGTTACTTAAGTCACCTAAAGAATTTAAGAACTAGCCAATTATTTTCTCTTTCAATATATTTTTTTATATCATATCTTTTATCTTTTTTACATGTTCTTTTCTATTAACTTTCCTCAAATATCAAGTATTGAACCATGAACATGGGTTGGGGTCCATAATGGACATCATGAAAGAAATGTAATTCCATATTTTTGTTTGGACTAAGAATACCATATCTAATGCAAGTTATTCATGGATTTTCATTAAAGTATGTAAGATTGTGTTAGACTTCCTATAGTAACTCAAAATTTTGTAGCTCACTGGACCCTTAATTACATTAACACTTTCAAGCTTAAAAGGATGAAGTTATATAAGAATTTCTCAAATGTTTAACTGGTTGTATCAAAAAAACATTGATAGCATCTTCCTTGGTCAAATAAAGTCACTTGGATCCTAACATATGCATTTAACAATTTTAATAAAAAAATGGGAACCCAAACAAAGAAGGAAACATAACACAAAAAACACGAGGAACGTAAAACCCAAAAAAAGAAAGAAAGAAAGAACCTACTTCTACTATAATAGAAGGAAAAAAACCCTTCAGGTGGTGAAGTAATTCTTGAGGAACTCCCCATTGACTAGAAATGAGAGAGGTTCCCTTGTTAGAGAGTTGATCCTGAATTTGTTCTCACCTAGGATTTTGACAATTTGGTAAGGTTCAACTCATAGTTTCTCAAATTTATGGTGATCTCCTTTTTTCTCATGTGCTTTATCTTGAAGAAGAACTTGGTATGAAATCATAAAGGCTTTGAACTTGGATCATTTATAAAACCAAGACTTGACAACTTCCTAATGTTTCACAAAATATTAAAAAGTGACATCTCTTTTTCTTCTAGACTCAAAATATATAACATTAGTTTCAATATTATCATTTGCATAAAAAAATGCTTCCATGAACTACAAGGTAGGGATTTTTAAATTGATCAGATAGATGGGAGTTAGTCCATACATAATCTAGTAAGGGGAAGTCCCTATAGATGACTTGAATCTGGTTCTATCTACCCATAAAACAAATATCAAACTAGTGTATTGTTGTGTGGTCTCACAACACCCCCATGTTATTTAAATAACACGAGGACCCAAGTTAAGAATATTTTAGTTTAATTCACCTTAAGTGCAAAAGGGGTGAGAAAGGCTTGTATAGTGGTAAGGTTGCTCGTAATTTTTTTGAAATAGTTAAAATTGAGAGGTGAGAAGTTTCAAGGAAATAGAATCCTATAGAATTGAGTATCACAGAATTGTCTTCATAGTAAGGTGGATCCAAAAATGAGTTAAAAGGTAAAAGTTTGGATCAAATATTTTGAAGCTTATCGAATCTAATGCATGATATTCATCTACAGTTATAATCACAGAGGAAGTAAAAGAAGTTTTTTTCCAAGAACATTAAATATTAAGGCTAATACTTTGATAGTGAGGAAGATATTGAGCAAAGGTCTTAGTACTGAATTAGGTATTCAAGGATTTTAGGAATTCCATAATATAAGAAATTCCAAAAAGGTATTTAATGACAGATATTCCCAAAAATTCCTTAATGATGAAAATTCCAAAAAATATTAGTAAGAGTAATATTTTGGTAAATCGAAGGCTTGGTTCAGTAAAATTATTAAGAATTGTGGGTCAAAGAATTAGTAATGTTCTACCTTCATTTGAATAAGGATGTTGATTAAATACATGATAATTCAAGTTTATTGTGTAATGATTTGTTGGTATAGGGAATTCAAAGTTTACAAAATGTGGAAATAAATGTTGATGCTGATAGCGAATGTTTTTCTCAGAGCAATAGTGTATGTTTTCCCCGATAGCCAAAAGTGAATAAAGTCAAATGCGGAAGACTTCAAAGGGGTGTTGATAAAGGAACAAGTTGGAGTTTTTGTAGGAAAAAATAGAGACCTTAATTTGAAGAAGATTGATAAAATCATCATTGAAGACCAAGTTAGCATAACATAAATTTGATTGTTTATTTTGAAATTATTTGCTCAATTCCTCCCATGTGTAGAATATACTTTTGAGCCACATGTCCTATGGTGATTAGCTTGTTTCTCTTTGGCCATGTGTCATTTTGTAGAAAAATCTTGTCTTTTCTTCTATAAAAGGCAATGAGTTTCTTAGTTTTAGGGATCAAAATTTGTTGAAACGATAGAGCTTAAATTGGAATAACACCAATTTACTCCTTTACTTTAGTTTTTCTATTTAATTTCAATAAATAGTTGTACATAATGTAGGAATTTGTAGTACTGAAGCAACCAAAGGTCATTCCTAATCATATACTTTGCATGATTGTCAATCTTTCATTTTGGTGGAATAATCAATTTGCTACACCATTTTGGGTACATTTTCAAGCTATTTCCTTGGTGAACAATTTTATTCTTCAAATTCTTATACTATTTTGTATGTAGTTGTGAATAAATCTAGTGAAATACAAATAGTTTATGTTTCAACAGTCTCTTTATTTTTTAGTATGTGCATGGGAAATATCTGAACGCACTTAATTTCTTAAATTTTTTCTTAATCTTTTGAAGTTTATTTTAGAAAAGTTAAATCAAATGAACTATACGATGTGATGCAAGCATAATTTCTCTAGATTATTAACATCACTTGTTTATAAAGAACAATATTCATAATACCAGTAGGCCCCCATGTGAAAACAACAATTGCTCAACGAACCCTAAGTGAACCTGTTGGGGTTAAGGTGTCTCAACCTTTGAAAGTCCTAACATTAATGATGTTATTTATTTATTTATTTTATCTTATGTATTATTTTATGTCATTCTTGTAATGTCGCTTTGTGGGACCTACTTTAGTGAGGTGGCAAATTACATGGAAAGTGACTAGGATAACATGCATCCTAATTTGGAGGAAATAGGTGTCCCACTTTTTGGACCCCACTGTAAGCTAATTTAGTGGATTTTGTCATAAGTTTCTATGTAATGGGCTATGACAACTTTCTATGTCAGTTTATGACTAATTATGATGGAGGAAGAGTCATGCATGATAAATTGTCAATTAACTATGATAGGTGGGACCCATGTGATTAGGGTGCCTACACATACAAGGAATTTTCATGCATACAGTCTCATTGCATGTGTAGTGGTGACTAATTTAAAGGAGATGGGTTTTAAAAATAGAAGATTGCCTTAGTTATGAGTTTTTATTATGACATGTCATAATGAACTTATGTACACCCTTGGGCGTCGGTTTTCTTTTAGAAAGTTTTGGAACCTTCTCCTTGAGTTGTAAGGCTATAAATACTTGTAGAATCAATACATTTTTATAGTGATAGAATGAATAATTGCAAAGATGTTGCTATGCTATAGAAATTGCTACAAAATTATGTCGCAATGTGAAGAATCCTAAGCATTGCTCTTGAGACAATATTGTAATTGTTATTGTTGTTGAATAATACAATTTGGGGCTATGTGTTTGGTGTGTGGGTTTTTTTGGAAAGGGTTTTCCCACATATATCTAGTGTTATGTGTTTTTTCTTATACATGTGTTGTTAATCATTACTATATTGTGTGCATCTTGATTACTCTAATTGAATAAGGGTTTGAAACATTTTAAATTTGTATGCATTCTCTCCTCTAATAGATTGGTGTAGGAGGATTTTCCATGTACCTGACTTCCTTTCAGTTGGTATCAGAGCCTAATCACCTCTATTTCTTATTGTGGGTTAAAGAGGTTTTTGTATTGATCTTATTTGAGTGGGAGCCTGTTGTAGAAATTTTTTGTTAACCTTGTTATAGGAATGAGATGGTGAGCACATTTGGTAGAATTGAGATGGAGAAATTTAATGGAGGAAACTTTGAGTTGTGGAAGCTCAAGATGGAAGAAATGCTTGTAGACCATGATTTGTGGATAGTAGTTTCTAGAACTATGCCAATGGGCATGAAATAAGAAGATTTTGATCTGATGGATTGGAAGGCTATGGGTATGATAAGAATTTGTTTAGCTGATTTAGTACTCCTAAACATTCATGAAGAGAATATTGGTGCACTTCTTTGGAAGAAAATTGCTCAGATTTATTAGGCTAAATCCTTGGTAAATAAATTTTTCTTGTGAAAGAAGATATATTCTTTGTGGATGGAGGAAGGAGGATTTGTCATAGATCACCTAAATTCATTTAACATTCTTGTTGCCTAGTTGAACTTTATTGGTGTGAAAATGGAGGAGGAGGATCATTGCATCACTTTGTTGTGCTTACTACCAAATTCTTGGGACCACCTTGTCATGGCCATTGGAAGTACCACTACCACCTTTAAGATGGATGATGTCATTGCATAATTTCTATCTGAAGAGATGCAGAGAAAATATTTTGAAATGGCTTAGGAGGCTCTAGAAATTCGAGGAAGAATGAAAGAGAAAGGAAAAATGAAGAACATGAAGCAAGAGAAGACATAATCCAAATCTTGTGGGAGATCTAAGTCTCTTGGTAAGACCAAGGAAAAATGTTGGAATTTCAACAAATCTAGTCACTTCCATAAAGATTATAAGAAATAGAAGTCATCCTCCAATTTTAAATTTGATAAATCATCTTAAGATAATGCAGATGCTTTTGTTGCTGCCTTGGAAATGTATGCATCACAAGATGTGTGGTTGATAGACTCGGGTGCTTATTTCCACATGACTTCAGATCGATATTGGCTCCCTAAGTATGAAATTAATGATGGTGGGAAGGTGTACCTAGGTGATGATTCTCACTTGAAGATTGTTGGTCATGAAAGAGTCAAGATAAGATTCCCCATATGGTAGAGTGAAGGGGATTAGTGGTGTCATGTATATCCCTAGTTTGGCATGAAACCTTCTTTCTATAAGTAAGTTGAATGATGTGAGTATGTGGGTTTTCTTCTTGAATGGAGGATGCAAGATGAAAATAGGATCTATGGTGCTTGTTAAGGGTCTTTAAATATGCACTTTGTTTCAACTAGATGCGTGCATAGTTGAGTATAATAGTTCTTCTTTGGAAAATAAGAAAACAAATTCTAAGTTAGTATCCTCACCATTGGAATGAGTAGCAAAGAATAAAGTTGCATCCACTTCTGATGGTTGTGATTTTTAGGTACCTAAGGGTGCCCATTCTTTGCAAATGATGCTATCTATTGAGAAGAAAATGCTTTGGCACCAAATACTTGGTCACATTGGTGAAAGGGGTTTGATAAACCTAGAAAATAAATTCCTTGTTGAGGGGCTTGATGATTGTAACCTTGAGTTTTATTTTTGCGAACATTGTGTCTATGGAAAGAAAAATCATGTTTAGTTTTATCATAGTTCTCACAAATATTCTGGGGTTTTGGACTATATCCATTTTGATATGTTTGGTCCTGTAAATGTTCCTTCATGATCAAAATATGTATATTTTATTTCTTTCATAGATGATTACAGTAGAAGGACACTTTTTCATTTTCTCAAAATTAAAATTGAAGTCTCCAATTGGTTTAAGGAGTCCAATGCCTTGGTAGAAAATCGAACTAGTAGGAAGATTAAGTGTTTGAGGATTGATAACGGTGGTGAGTTTTGTTTCACAAATTTTGATAATTTTTGTAAAGAACATGGGATTGAAAGGCATAAGACAATTCCATATACCCCTCAGCAGAATGGATATGCAAAGAGGATGAACCTGACATTGATGGAGAGAGATAGGAGTATGCTAAGTGGAGTTGGACTTGAACATAAGTTTTGGTCTAAAGGTGTTGCCACTATGTGCTATTTGGTTAAAAAATCACCTACATCAACTCTTGTTGAGAAGACACGTATGGAGGTGTGGTCAGGAAAAAATCCCTCATTAAGACATCTTTGTGTGTTTAGTTGTGAGGCATATTCTCATGTGCCAAGGGAGAAAAGTTCAAAGTTGGAAAATAAGGTTGTTAAGTGTATCTTCATTAGATATGGTTTTTGTGTGAAAGGATACAAGATTTGGGATCTAGTGGCTGAAAATATTCTCTACAATCGAAGTGTTATCTTAAGAGAGATGAAACCTTCTTCCACTATTTTTTAGCCTATAAAAAAATTAAAAAAAGATGTGGTTCAACTTCCTCTTGATCCTAAGAAAGTTGAACCAGAAGCCCAAAATGGACCTGATGATGAGGAAAGTTCTAGTATTTCAAACATCTCAAGTGAAGAATAAGAACCTCAACATCATCCATTAAGGAGATCTAATCATATCAGGTGACAACCTAAAAGGTTTGGTTATTCACTATTGGATTCCAATCGTATTTTTTGTTTGATTGCTAGCACTAATGATCTGAGTATTGTGCAAGAGGAAATGGGTATGAGTGATGTAGATTCTTGGATGAAATCCATAGATGAGGAGATGGTTTCATTGAAGGAAAAAAACACATGGGATCTGGTACCTTTTCCTAAAGGATGTAAACCTATTGGATGCAAATGAGTGTTTAAGAAGAAAGTTGGTCTTGATGGTAACATTCGTTCAAGAAGAAAAGATGTAACATGTGGTGAGATATTCTCTCCTATTGAAAAATTAACATATATTTGGTTCATGTTGAAACAAAGAAAATAAGAACCCTAGTTCTAATGTGTAAACCTAGGATTCAAACTTTTGGGTTGTTGTGTGTTTTTCTATTGTTTCATTAAGATGGAGATCAACAAGGTGAGTATATTGAATTTCAACCATGAAGGTGATTCAATCAGACTTGAACCTCCATCTTATTGAGTCTTGGAATGATTTGGAATTGATTTTATATGATTAACCTAATTAGACTATATGACCTACTATGTAAAATATAATAATCCGATAATTAATAGACTGAAACAATAACTTGTAGGTAGATCTAGGAAGTGCAAAGGACTGTGTATCTATCCTAAAAATTTGGTTCTAATAACTATAGGCGGACAAAGTCGCCTTAGGGAATATGGGTCCTTGTATTCCTTTCCAACTCTATTTTTTAGGTCCTTTGATGAAAAATATTAACTTCTAATTTCCAGTTGTAGAGTTGTCAGAACACCATCAGATAATTTTGTAAGTGAGTTTTTGTGATTTGACAAGATGCAAGGCTTGAATTGCAACAATGAAAAAATTCTCTTCAATCTTCTTTCAATCCTCTTCAAACCTAAGATCTACACATTCACAAAAGGATGGGATGTTGGGCCATTTAGGGGCTTTCCTTAGTCAATCCCTATATTAGTGTTTCCACTTCCACAATGGCAATGTCAATGATAAAATGATAATGGATATGAAGGAATGATCAAATCAAAAAGTACTAAAAATCACCACCTTCAATGGATTCTTTGAAGAACTGAAGTCATACGCATCACTTCAAGGTCTTGGATCTTGCTTGCTTGAATACCTACAAAAGTGTTAGCATTCACAAAACAATGATAACATGAACACACAAGCTCACATAGGGTTTGACATGATGTTGGATCTTAAACTGTTGCAATAGTTCTTTGAAATGTTGCTCTTAACTTGCTTCATAGTGCTCTTGATAATAGTAATTTCTCATAAATTCTCCTTAGTGCTTGTTAGATTTCAAATGATGCAATAACTAGGTATTTATAGGCATTTATTCAATTTCCCACCAATTAAATCCTAATAGCTGACATTTGCAATTTAAATTTTAAATGTTAAAATGTTGACACTGACATATCTAAAATTGATCCCCGATAAAAATGGAGGAACATACACCCTAGGGTGAATGGGTCATGGCCCTATTTTCAAAGACATTAAATGTTAGGGGAAAATATTAGTTAGATGCATTTGTTCAATGTTTGTAATTTCTTAGAAAGTGGTACAAATGGGCTATAAAATGCATAATTTAAGAAATTAGGGACCCAATTAGGCTCAATAATTTAGAGAGAGCAAAACCTAGTGTGAAATTGTCAAGGGTGACATTTTTTGACACTACATATGTTATTGCTAGCAGCAACATATGATTTAGAAGTGGAGAAGATGGATGTGAAAACAAATTTTGTTCATGGTGACTTGGAGGAAGAAATATATATGTCACAACTTGAACAATATGTGGTTAAAGGTAAAGAACATCAGGTATGCAAGTTGAAAAATCCTTTGTATGGTCTTAAGTAATCTCTTAGGAGGTGATACCAAAAATTTGACACATTTGTATTGATTTTGGGATTTCTGAGATCTAAATATGATCATTGTGTTTACTATAAAACTATAAATGATTGTGTTCTCACCATTGCATTATATGTTGATGATATGTTTCTTTTTGGGAAAGATAAAAGTTTGATTTCAGATCTAAAGTCTTAGTTATCATCATAGTTTGAAATGAAAGATTTAGGTGCAACTCAATATATCCTGGGAATGTAGATTCGTAAAGACAAAGCAAGAAAAAACCTTTGGTTAAGAAAAAGTAAGTGTGTGAATATAATGTTGGAGAGATTTAGCATGACAACTTGTAGATAGTTAGTTATTCCTATTTTGCAAGGGATGAAGCTTTTTGTAGAGGATTTTCCAAAGTCTCCTTTTGAGATGGAGGACATGACTAGAGTACCCTATGCTAGTTTTGTAGGCAATTTGATGTATTCTATGGTTTGTATGAGGCCATACATTGCTCAAGAAATGGGATTCCTAAGCCATTTTATGCCTAATCCTAGATGGGTGCATTGAGATATAGTTAAGAAAGTGTTTAGATCCTTTTGGGGCACTTCTAAGTATGCCCTATGTCTTCATGGTTATCCTACTAGACCTCGACATTCAATTTGTATAATTTGTGGGTTTATGGATTGTGATTGGGTAGGATATATTGACAGTAAAAGATCCACCAGTGGATATGTATTTACGATGTTTTGTGATGTCATTAGTTGGATGAGTAAGTGGTAGGATATAGTCACTTTGTCCATGACAAAAGCAGAGGAAATGACAACTACTCATGCTTGTAAGGAAACCATTTGGCTTAACCATTTGTGTTCAAATGTTGGGCTAGATGTAAGACAAATCACTATCTATTGTGATAGTCAGAGTGTCATTTTTTTGGCAAAGAATCCTACTTTCCATGCTAGAACAAAGCACATTGATGTTCAATTTCATTTTATTCATGATATGGGGGAAGATGGGAAGGTTAAATTGGAGAAGGTTGACACCCTAATGAATGTTGCAGATGCATTGATAAATCTAGTGAGCTTAAAGAAGTCCAGATGGTGTTTTGGTTCTAAGGGCCTCTTGGCCCTAAGCTACTAATTGCAAATGACTCTTGGAAGGCTTTCGATGTTTTAGCCTATGTATTATATTATGTCATTCTTGTAATGTCACTTTGTGGGATCTACTTCGGTGATGTGGCAACTTACATGGAAAGTGACTAGGATGACATGCATCCTAATTTGGTGGAAATAAGCATCCCACTTTGTGGACCTCAGTGTAAGCTAATTTAGTAGCTTTTTTCATAAGTTTCTATGTAATGGGATATGACAACTTGCTATGTTAGTTTATGATTGATTATGATGGTGAAAGAGTCATGTATGATATATTGTCAGTTAACTATGATAGGTGGGACCCATGTGATGAGGGTGCCTACACATGCAAGACATTTACATGCATGTAGGCTCATTACATGTGTAATGGTGGCTAGTTTTGAAAAGATAGGTTTTAGAAATAGAAGATTTCCTTATTTATGAGTTCTACTTATGACATGTCATAATGAACTCATGTTCACACTTGGGAATGGGTTTTGCTTTTGGAAAATTTTGGCACCTTCTCCTTGAGTTGTAAGACTATAAATGCTTGTAGAATTAGTGCATTTTAGAGTGATAGGTTAAAGAATTACAAAGATGTTGTTATGCTACTGGAATTGCTACAAAATTATATCATAGTGTGAAGACTCCTGAGAATTTCTCTTGAGATTGTATTGTACTTGTTACTATTGTTGAATAATATAAATTGGGTTTTTGTGTGTGTTGTGTGGGTTTTTTCCCGAAAGGGTTTTCCCACGTATATCTAGTGTACATCTTTATTATGTGTGGTGTGTTGTTAATAGTTACTGAATTGTGTACATATTTATTACAGTAAATAAATAAGGGTTTGAAACATTTGAAATCTTTGTATTCTCTCCTTTGATAGATTGGTGTAGGAAGCTTTTCCATGTACCTAGCTTCCTTTCAGAACCTAGTAAGTCAAAACCTAACATTATCGAGCCTTAGGATAGCTAAAATCTTCATCAAATTTAATGATTCTTTGATGATAGATAGGTTACATTGTTCAAAATAATAAAATCTATATTTATGTTGGTGCGTGTATAACATCCACATCAACATGTGACAGTCTCAAGGATTTTTCTCTAACATCCTCTTAATGACATCTAACAAATTTTGATTTGTTAATTTAGCTACTCTATTCCCTTGCAAATAATAATTCGATGAAATTTTCAAAACCAACCCATGCTCATAATCCCATTGAATTAATTTTTTTGAAAAAAAGCAAAGTTGTTATCACATACTAGAGAAAATGGAATACAAAAACCAGTTACAATCTTTTCTTTGAGGAACTTGGTTATTGTTTTTTCTATACAATTTTTGTACGGTATTTATTCTAACCATTTATTTCAATAGGTCATGGTAATGAGAATGAAATTGTGTCCTACAAAAGAGTTAGGATTAATCACCCCACTAGGAAAATCACCTTACCTTGTATATTGGCTATAGTGGTGTGGATAGATTTATTTCTCATAGCAAAAGTTTGGAAAATAAGACATGTATAGATGTGTTGATGGGAATCACAAAAAACATGAGGCCAATACTACTCAACCCATTAAATTTGATGAGATGTGTAATCCCAAAAGTCGTGACTTGTTTCATATTTTCCATGGAAGTCTACTAAAACCTGTCACACTTCATCATAATTTAGACACCTCAAATAAATTCCCTCGATTTTTTTTTTGTATAACACTTTGGATTTAATCATATATTATATACTTTACATCTTGAGGGCTCTCATCTAAGTAGAATTAGGTGAGCATGGCATTGATTATTTAATAGGTAATACAACAAATCCTTGTACCAATCATCATCTATTATGGTGTTCATTATGTAATGTCGATAGTTGATTTGTTCATCGACCTACACCAAGGTTTTAGAAAACCCTTTTCCTCTAACTAGTTTCATGGGATGTATTTCCATATCATAATCTTGTAGAATTTCCATCCACATTATATATCCTTCCCCAAGCTCACTTTTCATTAACATAGATTTGATTGTTGCATTTGTTACAACAATGAAGACCTTGCTCCTTAAAATATAATGCTTGAATTTTTTTGTGACCCAAACTATTGCAAAATCCTTTTTCTCCAAATAAGGGTATCAAAATATTTTTATTTTTAAACAAGGATCCCATAAAGGCAATTATATTTTCATCTCTTCTATCTTTTTGTTGTGTCAAAACCACTAGATAGGTATAATTGAAGGTGAAGGAGTAAATATAAAAAGGTTTTGTGTAATAAAGAATAATAAAAATAGGAGCCTTAGTGATGCACTTTATGATTCTTTAAAAAAATTATTTTCTCTTGTAGTCCACTCTATCTTGGTGTCTTTCTTAAGCATTCCATTTAAAAATTTTACAATCTCTGCAAAACTAGTGATGAACTTTCTAACCATATTTTCTTTTTGAAGAAATATTTTATTTCCTTTTTACTAACAAGAAAATTAAACTTCAAAATGTATTCAACCATGTTAGGATCCATTTAAATCCCCTTTTCAAACATTACATGTCCTAATATTTTCATTTTAGTTACCCCCAAAAAATATTTCTTTAGATTGAGTGATATACAATGACTTTTGCAATGTTGTAGTATCTTGTACAAGTTTGCAACATGATCACCCCCTATTTTTTGAGAAAAAAACCAAGTAATCCATGTAATGATTATAAATTTCCCTACCAAACTTTGAATGTTATATCCATGGCTCTTTGAAAGGTTTCTTCTACATTAATGATGCCAAAAGAAATTCTCCTATATGTATACATACCCCACTATTTGGTGAAAATGGTCTTCAACCTATCTTCATTATTTATTAATACCTGATTATATTTAGAATACCTATCCAATAAGGACATAATTTGAGATCAATTGATAGTTTGGAGTACTTTGTTTAGAGATGGTAATTGGTAATTGTCCTATTGTGATGACTTGTTCAAATTTTTGAAATCAACACAAAGTCTAATTTCTCCATTCTTCTTTTGAATAGACACAAAATTAGCAAACCATGTGGAGTGTCTAATCGGGAATAAGATTTTTTTTCATTATTAGTTTTTGCACCTCCTTGAGAATAAGAGTTCCAAAAAATCATTGATTGGATGTTTCTTCTACCAAAAAATTTTGATGTCAAGTTTCAATGAAATGATGCATGTAATTATGGAGGTATCAAATATATTTAGGTCTTCCTACCCCCAGGATATGACTTATTTAAAATTTAGGTCTTAATACCCCCAAGTTATGACATTTAAAATCCTTTAATGGAATTATGATAATTATTTTTCTCCCATAGTACATGCTTTTCCAATAAACACGTCCATAACATTCTTCTCATAACTCATATAGTATTGTAAGAGAGGGGGACCAACCACATCAAGGCTCTAGGTCACAGAGAGCTGAAAGCGGAGGGCTGCCCTAACTTCACTCTAAAAGATGCCTTGGGATAAGGATCAAGAATGATGAGCATTCTAATGTACTTCTATCACTCTACAGGTCCTAAACTTAGTTTTGGGCTAGGCGAGCTAGTTTTTGGAGTCAATACTGTGTCTCAAACAACTCTCTGTTTGAGGATGACAACACGGTTCTAGAATGATAGTGTGGCACACTAGTGTTCATATGGTTAGAAAACAGTAAACACAATAAAAACTACCTAAAAAATAACTAACAACCTAGCTAGTTGATTTTGATAGAAAAAACATAATGATAAAGTATGAGAAATAGAGATGAATATGATAAAGCAAGTAAATGAAAGCTAAGGTGATGAAGATAATCTCACAAAAGTTCCTGTTCACCAGCTAGCTCCACACGTATGCTCACCTACACACAAGAAAGAAGGGGAAAATTGTTGGGACTGTATAGGGGCTTGCCTCAGTCAGACCCCCATTTTGGTGTTTCCATCTCCACAGACAACCAAAATACAATGTAGTAGAATATGCGATAAAGGAAATAAAATAGAGCAATATACACTACGAAACAATACAATGCTACTCAACCAAATCACAAAGGAGAGGAGTGAAACGTTACCACCTCCACCCAAAAGCTCACTAGCCAATGGAGGAGAATATGGACTTGGAAAAATCACCATAGCCACAACTGTGATGAAGGGAGGTCTTGCAAGACTCCAAGCCCACACTTCTATGGCTTGCTTCACACATGCAATGTGGAGTTGATGGAGTGATGCTGGTGCAATAGAGTGTTGGAATGTTGCTTGAGAGTGAATTGAATGCTAGAGAATGAGATTGAAGTGTTAGGAGATGTGAAAAAAGGATGTATTGAGTGAAGAATGAATGAATTTGAAGGAGAATGAAGAATAATCTTCTATTTCCAGGGTTGGTTGGTCGAAGGGGGATGTTACAAGTTGACCCCAATTAGGTGTGTAACGCATCTACCAACTTCAGACACAAGAATCTATCATGTACGACAACACACCATGCAGATTTCTGGGCGTCGCATGCGCATCCCCAAAAAATATTCTCTCATTGAAACAAGGGACAAATGCAAAATGGATGGAAGGCAGTTGGGTGATGTGGAATTTTTCCTTTGGATTTGATTTTCTAAGGGAGGGTGCGTGAAAGGGGAATTTGCGTAAAGGGTGTAAATTCACTCCTATACATTTTCCCCCCACTTTAGCGAGCATGAGTGCTGAGGAGTGCTTCGATAAAGTAGATCGAAGAGTTGTAAGGTTAGAAATGTATACTTGAACTGTCAAGGAAGCAGACTGTGATCTGGAAAAATCAAAAGTGCAGGGCAGGAAAAGCACTCCATAGGTACTCTCCCTGGGGAGTTTCGAACAAAAAGACTCCATAGCCCCATAGAACTATGAAGTTTCACAAAGTGCACTGAAGGCCCTAACACCAACAATGGAAAAATCTCATAGGATGAAAGCATCTCACAGGTTCGCAAATCTGTAAGGGGGCAACCCCCAAGATCTCTCACATGAAGGAAGCCCTGAGATATAAGTGCCTTACATGGCCACAAGACCTGTAAGGAGGCAACCCCCAAGATCTCTCACATGGAGGAAGCACAAAGGTGTAAGTTCCTTATAGGCCCGTAGACCCATGAGGAGGTGTCCCCCAAGTTATCTCTCATGAGGGAAACCCAAAGAAGTAAACACCTTATAGGCCCGCAAACCCATAAGGAGGCATCCCTCAAGTTCTCTCTTATGAGGGAAACCCAAAGAAGTAAGCACCTTATAGGCCTGCAGACCCACAAGGAGGCATCCTACAAGTTCTCTCTCATGAGAGAAACCCAAAGAAGGAGACTCTACAAAGTTGGATTGAAAATCAAATTTACAAGTGCACTTGCAAAGCGACATGTTTACCCACAAATAAAGCATGTCCAAAAATAAAGCATCCACGTAGACACATAAGTAGACAGTCACACAAACCATCAAAAAATTAGAAGACTTTCAAAGGGGTTCCTTGGGAACCCAACGTGAAGAGGGGTCCACTCAAGGGATGTGTTGTTTGAAAGTGTAACAAAGATTTTTTTTCTCAAATTGATTCATCATCAAGGAATCCTTTCGAAAGATGTTCACTTCATCAAGGAATCCGAAAGGAAGAAAATGCCCCCTCACGAGGGGAAGGTCAAGGTTTCTCCCACCTTAGAGGAAAATATTTCTTTGTGAACCCATGATGAACGAAACACATTTCGTTAGGGGTCCAATTTGTGAATGTGATTCTTGAAAAAAATTTACCGAGATCTTCGAGAAAAGATTTGTTGGCAACAAATGCATTTTCTGAAAATTGAAGCATCATAAAAATGGCATTGTCACACATACAAGGGACAACTCAAGCAAAGAAAAGAGAAAGATATTTAAAGAGTGAAAGAGAAATAATCACAAACAAAGGACACAAGGGGATCTAGTTCCGCGAGGTCAGATCTACTCATGCTTATATAAATAATAGGTAATCATGATGCAAGGTGAAAGATCATCAATCCCCACTAGATTAGGAAGAATTTTTTTTTTTTTTTTTTATAAAAGGTGCAATGCACCCATATTATTAGGGGTAAACGCTTTTGACCGAAGCTATGAACTAGGTACAAGAAACCATAAGAAACAACCAAACCCGCGAGCACATTGGCCCAGCGAAGGCAAACCCGAAGGCACAAGGCCTGCAAGCACAATGGCCCAGCGAGGGTTTGAACCTCAGTGGCCGCCACAACAACCAAGCGACTTGACCACCAAACCAAGCCCATATCGGCACTAGATTAGGAAGAATTCACAAAAGACAAATTAAAAATAAAAAATTGGGCCAACATGGAAGGGAAGCCTAAATGCCCCCAACACTTTGTATCATCCCCAATTTTCCAAAAATCAAACACAAACATGGAAGAATGATGATACAGATAGAAGAAGGTTCATGACACAAAATAAATCCTGTATCCAAGCACCAACAAGGGTGACAAGGGTCATCTAGGAAAACATAACACAATCATGAGGGAACACATCACAAAACACACACATCTAATCTAAATATAAAGAAGAGGACTCCCCATAACACTCATCGACTAAGAGGTCATCCACTTCCCAATCTAGATCATTATAAGGGGAAGGAGGATGAGCCTACAGTGGTGGAATATTTAGGGGAGGAGGTTTTGACCCTCCTACAACAAGGGCTAAGGAAGAAGGCCTCAAAGGGTCTTCTCCACTAGGCTCTTGTGTAGCTATGGTCAGTGATTTCATGAAGATCACCAACAAGGCTGGGACCACATCCAGAGAGTTGAACATGCACTTTATTAGAGTGCCATGTCTTACCTTAATGGATGGAGAGGACTATGCCTGAGATTCACTGCTTGGCTCATCGAGTGACTCAGGAGCAGTGACAAACTTAGGGGAAGTTGAGACTTGCTTCGTTACTAGGATGGAACAAGCTAGTGTAGGACCACACTTCAGAGAAGGTGGGATACTCTTACGCCCTCCATTTCTAGAAGGGCCATCATCCACCTTTTTCTTTGTCAGGGGATATGAACTCCCCAAAAATGAGGCAAGAGGCATGGAGGAAGAGGAGGAGAAAACCACAATAGATACTATCGACGATGGGTGTATGGAAGGGAAATCAATAAGGATGACTCATCAGAAGGAGCGATAAACACCTGCACCTTTTTGGGGTTAGGCGCATTCATACTCAGAGTGAGAGTTGGAAGCAAGATTGAACTAGATTGAACAAAAGCAGAGGGAAGGAGAGAGGAGGACATAGTGGGAGGCCGTGAAGTAGGGGTGGTCATCTCCTCTTCCTTCTTGTGCAAAGTATCCTGCTCAGCCACCAGAGCCTTTCACTGACACTTGCGGTCAAGTGCAAGATGGTTTCTGTGACTCTTCGAGCTAGAGGCCAGGAGTTGCAAAGGGACAAAAGGCTCTTGCTCAGCCATAGGGGTGTTCATCATAGTCATTTCTTGTGGAGAGACAGGCTCCTAAACAGGAGTAGGAGGAGTAGGTTGAGAAACAACAAGGGGAGTCAACTCTAGTGCCTCAACAATGGGCCTCTTCCCATTTACTACTTTAGGAGCAGAAGTGGTGGGAGGCCACAAAGGCCAAGACATAGACAATTCCCCACGAGGACCTTTTATTTTTCCATACAAGTAGAACCAAGGTCTAGGTGGTTTGGTAGAGAGATCTAAAATCCTAATATTAGGTTGATGCCAAGTAGGCACCATTGGACTCCTTAAGTAGAATCCAAGAAAAGACATCCAAAACTCTTCCTCAGAAAGAGGAGTGGGAGAGGCATCCTGAGAATGGGCTAGCTTCTCTTTTCCTTTTTGGGAAGAGAAGGTAGCTTGTTGTTGCACTAATAGAAGGGTTAGTTTTGCTTGTACTTTTCCCTCGGTCTTATACTTCACATATTTCTTGTAAAGTAGGCCCGTTCTTGGGGGGAGTGGACTAACCGGGGTGGGCCAAAAATGGTCCAATGAGTAGCCCCCATGGGACACCAATGAATAGTATCCAGTGTCATGCACCACGTGCACAACACCTTCATGGGAGAATTTTAAAGACTTATGAATGAAAGAGGCGATTCCATTCATGGAAGATGGCAAGGGTATGCCTATCTTTAGCCTGAACAAATCTGACTTTGAAATAAAATTGAAGACTGTGTCTACAACCCTAGGTCCAACTATGATAGACAAATTTATTGAGCCATATGGCTTGAGACAAATACCATTGTCCATATGGATGGTAGATTTTGTTTCTTCATAATCCTCTACAAAGAATTTAGCAACAACATCTTTTTTGTAATAACATTCACTCAACTCATGGGGCTAACCAAGACCCCCATCAAAATTTTGCCATTAAGGAAAGTGGGCATGTAGAGGGTGGAAGGCTTGTTGTTCAAGGGCATATCCTGTGAGGTGAAGGTCACATCCATCGAGTTGGTTGCAAGCTATATGGTAGGAGTAACTGTGACCATATTAATGTACGCCTCAGGCCAAGTGGTAGAATCAGAGGAATTGATAATTAAGTTGGAAAAATGTGATGGAAATGGGTTTGTGTATATCTACAACTCACTATTCTCTTTCACCACTGATTTTTTTGTGTTTTGTTTATTTCCATCAAGATGAATAGTACCATCCTTGGTGTAGTCTTGCATCTCATGACGCAGGCACATACAACATTCGGTATCCTATTCGTTAACTAGATGGTACTGACATAAGGTATTTGCATCGTATGAAATAGGGTAAGGTTTCTTGAGAGGTTTAGGGTTGTCCAAGGTTATGATTTTAATCTTCAACAATCTCTGTAAGATGGAATAATAAGATTCTGCTAACTTTGTGAACTTTCTATTACATCTGAGGTCATTATCATTCGTTGTGGCTACTACATTCGCAATAGCCTTACCCTTTCTAGAGATTGATATAATGCATTTTCCTTCTGAACGGGAGCACAAGGAGGATCCTCCAAACTGAACTACCATTTGTTGATATTCTTGTAATGCAACACACAAATGCACGAAAGAAAGGTACTTCACAAGGGTAAACTTCTCCTACCAAGGTCTCTGCAAGTTTCCTATGAACACCTTATGCATGTCAGGCAATGGGTACGAGATCCGTGAGAAGAGCGCTTAATACCGTGTTATGAAACTAGTAATCTTCTCATTATCCCCTTGTTTACATCAAATGAGATCCGAAAAGGTCATCTTTGGTCCGATGTTGGCTTGGAACTGTTAGAGAAATTGATTTACAAGTTGATCAAATGAGAAAATAGAGTTTTCAGGTAAGGAATAGTATCATTCGAGTGTTGTGTCCTTAAGAGATCGAGGGAATAATTTTTCCATCAATGCATCGTGATGGAAGAAGTTTGTATACAGGGTATTAAAGGAAAACACATGTGTTTGCAAGTCCCCTATTTCTACCATATTTTTCAAGTTTGGGAATCTCCATTCCTTGTAGGAAAGGAGTACTTAAGATTGTTACCAACAATGGACTATGTTAGAAGAAAGGATGAAAGATAGGCAGGGTAGAGGCTTTGGAGAGACTCGCCAACAGGCTTTGCATCTTGCCCATATTCTAAAGAAGAGTATTCAGAATAGGGTCTTGGGATGACAAAGGTCTAGTGGGAGCTCCTCCAGAGCCACCACTGGAGTCACCTCTGGAACCACCAATGTGGCCACCACCGGATCCATTGCTGGAGCCACTACCACCAACAAGGCCTCCACCAAAGCCACCTCTACTTCCAAAACCACCACCATGGCCTCCACCAGAACCACCTCTTCCAACACCACCCTTGTTGCTGAAGGAACCACCACTACCAAAGCCCCACCACTCAACCCACCAAAACCTCCACCACTAGAGGTGACAAGAGGGGTGAAACTAAAACCTAAGGGTATTTTGCTTGCTTTGATAGTTTCGAATCTCTAGGAGGTAGAGGGGACACTGATCAATGGGACTGTGTCAGTCATATACATAGACATGGGAGGCATCAACATTCCTAACTATCTCTCATGTTCTTCGAGAGCTTCCCCTTGTAGAATGTTAGCATTGTTTGGAAGGGTACATGCTTCAGTCAAACTAGAGAGACTAGCCAGGAGTTCTATGCCTGTTCAATCTTTTCCCACCATATACTTTATCTCGCTAATAACCTGAGCAACTCTAGCCAACTTCAAGTCCTTTTCCAAGTGATTCTCCAAGTCACCCAACCCTTTCCTAAGGGTAGAGATATATTCTAAAGGAATGTGAATGAATTCATTCTCGTCTACTGATGATGGTGTAGGAGATGCAGGAGGAGTTGGGATGTGGTCAGTCTCATTGAAGGATCCTACCTCGCCTCTCAACAACCACTCTTGGGTAGAAAGACCAATGACATATCTAGTAAAAAGGCTAGTAGAGAAACCAGAAGTGACATTTGTCTTCTCCATCGGAAGGTATCACACACTTCTCCTAACAACATACCCAGAAGTCGTGGACTGGGTTGTGATGCTCATAAACCTTCACAACACTCAAGGGTACAACGATCACAAGGTACAAGGGAAAAGTATCAACACCAACAAATGGACAGACATTGATTCACGTCAGGTTCACCAAAAATGTAAGAGAGGGGGACCAACCACATGAAGCCTCCAAGTCATGGAGAGTCGAGTGCGGAGGGATGCCCTAACTTACCTCACTCTAAAATATGTCTTGGGATAAGGATTGAGAATGATGAGCACTATAATGTACTTCTATCACTCTATAGGTCTTGAAATTAGGTTTGGGCTAGGTGAGTTTGTTTTTGGAGTGGTTACTGTGTCTCAAAAAACTCTTTATCTGAGGACGACAGTGTGGCTTTGGGATGACAACACACACATTGGAATCTCTCAGGCGCACTGGCATCTGTACGGTCAGAAAATAGTAAACACAATACAAACTTCCTAAAAACTAACTAACAACCTAGCTAGTCAATTTTGACGAGAAAAATAGAATGATAAAGTATGAGAAATAGAGATGAATATGATAAAGCAAGTAAATGAAAGCTAAGGTGATGAAGATAATCTCACAAAAGCGCTTTTTTGCCAGCTAGCTCCATATGTACGCTCACCTACACACAAGAAAGAAGGGGAAAATTGTTGGGGCTATATAGGGGCCTACCTCAGTCAGACTCCCATTTTGGTGTTTCCACCTCCACGAATAGCCAAAATGCAACGGAGTAGAATATGTGATAAAGGAAAGAAAAGAGAGCAATACACACTACAAAAAAATACAATGTTACTCAACCAAATCACAAAAGAGATGAGTGAAACGTTACCACCTCCACCCAAATGCTCACTAGCCAATGGAGGAGAATATGCACTTGGAAAAGTCACCATAGCCGCAACTGTGATGAAGGGAGGTCTTGCAAGACTCCAAGCCAACGCTTCTATGGCTTGCTTCACACTTGAAATTTGGAGTTGATGGAGTGTTGCTGCTGCAATGGAGTGTTGGAATGTTGTTTGAGAGTGAAGTGAATGCTAGAAAATGAGATTGAAGTGTTAGGAGATGTGAAAAAAGGGATGGATTGAGTGGAGAATGAATGAATTTGAAGGAGAATGAAGAAGAATCTGCCATTTCTGGGGTTGGTTGGTCAAAGGGGGATGTTACAAATCGACCCCAATTGGGTGTGTAACACCTCTGGCAACTTTAGATGTGGGAATTCGTCAAGGATGACAGCGCGATGTGCGGACGTCCACATGTCGCACATGCATCCCAATAAATATTCTCACCGACACAAGGGACATATGCCAAATGGATGGAAGGAGTTGGGTGATGTGGAATTTTTCCTTCGGATTTGATTTTCTAAGGTGAGGGTGCGTGAAAGGGGAATTTGCGTAAAGGGTGCAAATTCGCTCCTATACAAGTATGCTTCATATTTTGCTCCATCAGAACTAGTAGGTGTATAACTGAAAAAGTATATACTTCTGTGAATCCTTGCATGCAAGGATACTCAATAATGAGTCCTTGCAAATCAATTCACAGCTCTCTATCTGAGAAGAGCAGGGATTGATATTGTGGCCCTCAAATTGACCCAGTTACCCCTACAAATATAGTCTCAGAACGAGAGATTCAAAGAGGAGAAGCAAGAATGCCAATCTCCATGAATTCTGTTCTTGCAATGCAACAATGAAAACTAATCTAAATGACTGTAAAATGCAATAAACAAAAATAATTTATTGAAATGAAAATTGATCTACATGCAATGTCATAAATGAATTACTTTGCAAATTAATCTACTCTGAAGATTAAGCTAAAATGTAATATTAAACTATATGCTCTAAAACTAAGATGCTTATAAAATCAAACTAATGTGTAATCTCAAATGATAAAATTCAAAAAAATTTGTAGCATAAGTCTGATGTAAAAATTCGTGATTTTTTTGAAATGAGAATGAGAGGGCTCATTTTATAGGCAAAAGTGGAATTGAAGGAAAATTTAGAAGCAATGTGGGATAAATAGAAAAATAGAAACAAATCTTGATTGGAATTCTTTTTTTTTTAGTTTATTTCCCTTTTAACTGATTTGTTTCCTTTTTTTCATCACAGGATATTCTTGAGAGGATATTTCATTTATTTTATTTTATTCAAGATGATAATATTCCTTTTAATAAAATAAATAAGATTGCGTAATCAGAAATGACATTAATAAAATAATAAAAATTATTTAATTAAAATAGATTTAATTTCAACAGCATCATTTTATATTTAAGTAATATTAACTTTGTTTCAAATAATATTGTCTCATTTATTAAAAGGGATTTATTTATTTTGGATTAAATAAAATTAATGAAGCATTCAAACCTTAGGAAAAACGAAACATTTGAAATAGTTATGAATTGATTAAGAAATTTGATTGAAAATGCATAATCATTGACTGTAGTTGATGCCACAAATTAAATGGGGCCCAAAGTCTAGGTGACCATTTTAGGTTGCATACATTTTCCCCTCTTTGACTAATGTGAGGTCGACTCGGGATCACATGCAGTCAAAGAATGAAGTTGCAATGTGAGATCGATTTGGGATCACAAAACAACTTAGATGTGAGGTCGACTCGGGATCACATCTGGACAAACATAAACAAAAGGCCTTTGAACATGAGGTCGATTCGGGATCACATCCAAAGTGAGAGATAAGAATCTCAAGCAAGGTTGCCCCAAGAGAAGCAATTGATAAATTGATAAAGTTGAATCAAGACTGTTTACAGGTACGTCTCTCGTGATCGAAATCAATGAGATAGAGGAGAAATAAAATTTGATCAAATCAACAAAAAGATACAAGGTTCTTTGATGTAAGATGAAAATATAAGAATCACAACCTAGGTAGACTTCAAGAAGAAATTATGCCCAAGGTTGAATTAGAAGAAAAGAAGTGGGGTGAAATCGAATGGAAGATAGAAGTTTGGAAGAAATGGAAAGAAATGGAGAGAAGGAAGAGAATCTGCCTCAATAAATAGGATGCATCAAAATCAATCAACTGTTTAAGATAGGGAATTTCGATTGAGATCATGAAAGAAGATAAGGAAATGAAGAACGTGATCACAGTTGATGAAAAATCCACAAGAAAGATGAAGGAAACCCTCTCAAACCCATAATACAGCCTAAAAGTGCAAATTAACATGAAGTCTAAATAATGCAAGCTACATGAAAATGCAAAGGTGTACTTGCAATAGGGTAACATAGGTTTTTGTGTGTTCATCATTCATTAGAGAATGTAACAGAACTTATTTTCACTATCAATATTATTAATGGACATCTGACAATCACAATCATCACTAGCTCAAATCTAAACTATGAAGATATGCTGAATGTGATTTATATCAGCTTCAGAATGTGGAAAGATTCTAACACGAAAGCATCAAAGACATGAAGGTCAAGATGACTACAATGTTAGCTTACCCAATTTAATGTAGCAAACCATCAGATCAAGACATAAATGATTACCATGAGAATGGCTAGCAAAAACATTCAAGGATGATGCCATAAATCTCTTAAGTGTGTCAAGGAGACAACAAGAGACACTGAAGAGGTTCAAGACAACACCCACAAGAAGAAAAAAAAATAAAAGCATGCCCCATGCCCCAAGTCCTCTAGCTATGCATCATAGAGAGACTTATTAGACAAGGACACTCAACGAAAATCAATATCAGTCAGCACACAAAGAAAAGATCATGGCATATCTCAAGCATTAAGTGTTGCAAAAAATTTTAAGTGTGTAAACTAATACTGAGTTCTGAGGATAAGGATCGAATGCTTGCAAGCAGGTAAGATCACATGACCGAACTTGATAAGACCAAACTGATAAGTGTTGAAAAACACACGATGTCAGGGGTTGTGTTGAAAAACATACAGTTGGGTTAGTGTTGAAAACACCGTTTGCGAGGTGTCCTAAAGACAAGTATATCCAAGAGACCAAAGCTAACACAGTGATGCCCCTAGACAAAGACAAAGACCAATTCCAAACCAAATCAATAAGGACAAGGCATGATGGAGAAAGGCTAAGTGTCGAGGATGCATGCTGAGAAATAGGGATGCAAAGGCCTCAAGTAGCACCTGTTTCCAGGTTTTCACCACTTGGAAGAATTTTTTTATTTTTATTTTTTGCTACCAAGGCGCCTATTTCCAGGTTTTCACCAAGGCACTTTTTTCTTTTTTTTTGAATTTTTTGAATTTTTTTGTATTTTTCAGCATCATATTTGAATTTTTTTGGATTTTTTGACAATATATCAATTTTTTTTTTGCAATTTTTCAGTATCGTATATCAATTTTTTTGGAACTTTTTTTCAGGGTCATAATTATATACAAAGGATGCCCCCAGACAGAACGGGCATCAAAGATAGAACTTCTTCAGGTGCAAAACATTGATAGGCTCAAGGAGCTGCTCCCCCTCTTCAGTAGATAGTAGATAGGCACCTGTTCCAAAAGCTGCTGTGATGATGTAGGGTCCAAGCCAATTAGGTTTGAATTTTCCCTTCTGTTCTCGATTCTGTTGGTTCTTAGGATTCTCTCGTAGGACAAGATCTCCTACTTGGAATTCTCTAGGGCAAACCTTTTTGTTGAAGGCTTTGGACATCCGCTTTTGATAGACCCTCATATGGTCAAATGATGCTTTACGCTTCTCATCAAGAAGTTCCAATTCTTGCAATCTCATGGCTGATATTCTTCATCCTCAGACCTTTGAGAGACCCATGATGGAATCTCAACCTCTAAAGGTAACACGCTTCAACCGCATGTGAGGGAAAAAGGAGTAGCTCCCGGGCTTGGAGTACCTAATACTGTTTATATCTACTGTGGCCGGATTTATTCAGAGGTGCTCTACCATTCTTATGAACCTGCCTCAAAATCTTGAGAATGGTTTTGTTTGAAGCCTCTGCCTAACCATTTCCTTGTGGGAAGTAAATGGAGGACCAATGTTGCTTTATCTTGAATCTTTGGCAGAGTTCTTTAAGGTCCTTGTTTTTGAACTGACCTCCATTGTCAGTGATGATCTCAGATGGCACTCCATATCAATAGATGATATGGTTTAAAATAAATAAAGACACTGTCTTGCCTGAGGCAATAGAAAGTGGAACAACCTCTACCCATTTTGTGAAGTAGTCAGTAGCAGTGATAATGAACTTATGCCCACCTGATGAGTTGGGATGAATCTGCCCAACAAGGTCAAAGGCCCATCGCTGAAATGGCCAGTGAGATATAGAAGGAATTAGCTCCCTACCTAGAGCATGTATCAGGTGTCCATGTTTCTGACATTTTTCACAAGACTTAGCAAATGCTACTGCATCTATCTGCATCGTAGGCCAATAGTACCCTGCCCTAAGCAACCTTCTAGCCATGGAAAGACCATTAGAATGTCCTCCACATATGCCCTCGTGGATGTCAACTAGCGCTTGATCGGATTCCTCCTTTTCTAAGCACCTAAGAAGTGTTCCATCTAGACCCCTCCTATACAAATCACCAGAGATGAGGGAATGGCGAGAGGCGTTGCAAATAAGGTTTCTTCTTTCAGATCGGTTAAATGTATCGGGGATGATGCCATCATGAAGATATGAGTAAATAGCACCATAGCGGGAGGATTCATGATTGACAAGGGTACAAATGACATGGCTTTCGGGTGAGTCAAATATGGGATATCATAGCTCTTCCACCAGGAATTCATATCTGGACTCATGTTCCTCTAACTGAAGAAGTGAAGCAAGGGTGGCCATAGCATCAACTACTTTGTTCTCAGCCCTAGGGATTTGTTGAAAGGTGACAAAAGTAAAATACCGTCTTAATGAATCAACCATTTTTTTGTAAGGTACCAACTTGTCATCTTTTGTTTGGTATTGTTCATTGACTTGGTTGATGATCAGCTGAGAATCCCCATAGATATGTAGTTATGTGATATTCCACTCTATGGCCATTTTTAGTCCATTTGTCAAAGCCTCATACTCAGCTATGTTGTTTGTGCATGGAAAGAGTAACTTGTAAGATTTAGGAATAGTATACCCATGAGGAGAAACAAACAACACACCAGCTCCAGAACCATTTTGCATGCAGGAACCATCAAAGAATAGTTTCCAGGATCTTTCAGTCATGTACATAAGATGCTCATCTAGAAAGTTGACTTGAATGGGCATATTATATTGAATAGGGAAATTATCCAGTTGATCTGCAATAGCTTGGCCTTTGATTTCTTTGTGCTCAATATACTCTATGTCAAATTCATAAAGAATCATCATCCATTTAGCAAGTCTACCCATGAGAGCAGCTTTACCGAGCAAGTATTTGAGAGGATCAATTTTTGCTATGAGGTGTATGGTGTGCGTGTGCATATAGTGTCACAATTTTTGAGAAGCAAACACTACTGTGAGGCAAGCTTTTTCAATACTAGTATAATTAACCTCATAAGAAACAAGAGTGCGACTAATATAATATATGGCCCTTTCTTTCCCTTGTTCATCTAATTGAGCCAACAATGCCCCCAATGAAGATTCAGTAGCTGAGACATATAAAATGAGAGGTTTTCCTGGAATGGGAGGCATTAAAATGGGAGGATTTTCCAAGTATTCTTTAATTTGATCCATGCTCTTTTGGCAATCCTCATTCCAGACACATTGAACACCTTTATGCAAATTTTTGTTGAAAGGTTGTGCTCTATCTGCCAATTGTGAAATAAACCTCCTTATGGATTGAAGGCGCCCTTGAAGACTCCTCATTTGGCTGACATTTTTGGGAGGTGGCATGTTTATAATGGCTTGAACCTTTTCAGGGTCCACTTCTATTCCTTTAGCTGAAATGATGAATCCCAATAATTTGCCAGAAGTAACACCAAATGCACACTTTTTTGGGTTTAATCTTAGTTGAAATTGTTCCATGCGATCTAGAATCACTTCTAAATCAGCCAAATGTGTTCCTCTTCTCTTAGACTTAGCCAGGGTGTCATCCACATAATCTTCCATATTCTTATGCATCATGTCATGGAAGATAGTTGTCATAGCTCTTTGGTAAGTAGCTCCTGCATTTTTCAATCCAAAGGGCATGACATTCCAACAATAAGTACCCCGGGCACATGTGAATGCAGTCTTTTCTTGATCCTCAGGAGTTATCTTGATCTGATTATACCCAGAAAAACCATATCCCGCTGTCATGTCCACTATCATGTCTATTTTAGGAAGTGGAAAATCATCCTGTGGGCATGCTCTGTTAAGATCTCTAAAGTCTGTGCAGATTCAAATGGTTTTATCATGTTTAGAAATAGGTACAATGTTGGAAATCCAGTCAGCATAGTCTATGGCTCTAATGAATCCTACACCAATGAGCTTTTCTAATTCAGCTTTCACTAAAAGAGCTTTATGAGGGTGCATTTTTCTCAACTTCTGTTTGACTGGTTTCACCTCTGGAGCTACGGACAAATGATGCATAATGAGATTAGTGTCCAACCCTGGCATGTCTGAGTATGTCCATGCAAAGTTAATTTCTTTCTTTTGGAGGAACTCAGTATAGGCTTTCTTTTCTTTAGGTGATAAAGATTTAGCCAAGTGTACAATTTTTGGAACTTCCTCTATGCCCAAATTAACAGCTTCTGTAGGTTCAACCAATACTGATGATCTGTCCTAGAAATAACTTGGGAGACTATCAAGTACCTCATCCGTAGGTGCCTCTGGGAGGTTTTCACCTTTGGATACGTCTTTTATTTTTACTTTTTTTGGTTCTGACACCGCCACATAGTGGTTTTCGCCATCAGAACTCTTATTCTTTTTTTCTTTTCTTTTTATCTTGTGACTAAGGTACTTGATGTCAGGTTCTATCATACTAGTATCCGGTTCACTGGTGGAAGAGACTACATGTTCAATGGCATTTAGATAGCAGGTGATCTCATAGTCATTGTGAAATGTCAAGAGTTGAGGCTCTTGGTACCATTGAGACCAATCAATAAGGTTGGGGTGAACAAGGGGTAGGTTGATGACCGGTTCAAGATTAAGGATATAGGTGGTGTCATCTCTGGTGACTGTAGAATTGGAATCTGTCAAGTTTCCCTCTAAAGTGTCTAAATTAGAATTTATCCTAGCAAGCGAAGAATCGTCTACTAATGTGACATGTGGGTTCCAATCTTCTAATCTAACACATGACTCGTCAGTTACATCAAGTTGAGAACTATAAGCGTGGACAACATCCATATCCAAGTCAACTGTTGCATCTGAGAGTGAATCCCATTCAAACTCATGAGAGTCTATTTCTGAATTATTGTTGGAGCCTCGTGATGTAGAAGCCTCAAGATTTGGAAGAGGCTCCTCTCCTCTAGCAATTTGCTCAATCACAAAATTATCTGAATTATCACCATCCGTTGCAGCTGGGATGGAGACACTATCCATAGTCAATCTTGCATTCATATAGTCACTATCTATTGCAAATGAGATAGGAGGACTATCAATTATTAAATCTCTTGAATCTCCCCAAAGGAGATTTGTTGAAGGTACCCAATCATCTGTTATGTCTTGTTGATTGGTCAAATCTGGTACATATTCTGTGTCATCTTTACTATCCCGCCTATCAGAAATGGGGACAGTGCATTTATTGTTGTTCATAAAGCCTAGGCCAACCGTTTTCTTAGACTTACGTGCAAAAAGATCATGATTGAGTGGTTTGGCTCTAGCATCTAACCTGTGACTAAGAGGGCCATATCCTGGATAACCCATCTTCTTGACAAAAGTATATCCTCTCCCATAGGACTTAGGAGAGGGGGAGAAATTTTCATTGTGCTGGTATTTCTCCTCTTTGTATATCCAATCTCAAACAACTACTTCCTCTTTTTCATCTTGTATTGGTACTGAGGATTCAACAAACTTGTCAAATAGTGTCATTGCTGAAGATGATGGTTTCATCTCCTGTGAAGGCTTTCCATATGTTCTAGGGGAAACAGGAATCTTTGCAAAAGAGTCAAGTTGATACCCCCATGCCAAGGTCTACTGACTTAAATTTGTTTTGACAGTCTGCTAAAGTTGTTTCATAATCCTCTGCTGCTCAGTTAAGAGGGACATGAACATTAGTTGAGATTGAGTTAATTGATAAGGTGTTATCCCCTGGTATGCAAATTTCTGTTCCATTGTAGGGGAACTTAACACACTGGTGGTAGGTAGACAACACTGCCTGCATATCATGAATCCATGGTCTACCCAGTAAAATGTTGTATGCAAGGGGTCTAGTATCAACAATTTGAAACAAGATATCTTTTTCAACTAGGCCAATCCTGACAGGAAGGACAACCAACCCCTTAGAACTTCGTTCTGCCTCATCATAGGCCTTTATGGTGATCGTCTTTCTAGTGTCGATCACTTGCTCTGAATAGCCCAAAATTTTTAACAAATTCAAAGTACAGATATTTAACCCAGCACCCCCATCAATCAACACGTGCCTGACACGGGTTTTGTGAATCATGACTTCAATGTGAAGGGAAAGATTGTGTGGATGGATTAGGGATTTGTCATCATCTTCAGAGAAAAAGAGGTAATGTGGGCTAGTAATGTGATTCACCATGCCTTGGAATTGGTCCATATCAATGTTGTTGGGGACATTTGTTGTGTGCAAAGCGTCCTCAAGGATCTGCTTATGTCTAGGGGACAACTCTAGAAGCTCTAAGATTGAGATCTGTGCTGGAGTTTTCTGTAACTGATCTACAAAATTGTAGTTTGGTTTGAGAGCAGTGGAAAACTTTGTAGTGACATTCTTGGATGCCACTTGCTTGGATTTGTTGGATGGACCTGAACTAGGCCCTCTAAGAATAATAGGGGCTTGACTCCTGGTAACAGCATTAAGGGCCTGGGAAGATAACCTAGAATGAGGACCTCTCAGCACCACAACAGGTTGGTTGTCAAAAATAGGGGGAGAGTCATAACCATGCGGGTCCTTACTCCTTATCATATTAACACTTGGCTCCACAACTTCAAGCATGTTTATCACATTTTCTACCGCTGTATAGGTGTAGTTGATTGCAGCTTTGCCATTCTATGATTTAGAGGTTTCCCCCTTGTCGTAATTAGGCAAAGGTTCCTTAAAAGCCTTATGATCAGCATTGGTATTTAGGCCATCAACTTGAAGCTTTCCACTTTCTATAAAATCTTGGACGATATGTTTTAATTTCCAACAGTTTTCAACAATATGGGCCGTGGCCATTATGAAATTTACGTATCGCCTTGTCATCCCACCAATGTGGCTTAGATCCGAATGTGAATTTCAGGATCCCGAGATGTGCCAAGTTGTTAGCGTATGAGAGTTTTGAGAATATCCTCATATGAGTCACCCAATTTGGTAAATTGCCGCTTCCGGTTTTTGGGCCTCTCCTGATATCTTGGTTTACTTTCTTGTTGTGGAGGTGCATTAAGCTTCATTGCTTGCACAGCCTTAGTCAAATTAAGAACACTTTGATCTCTTGATTGGGAAGAATCCACAACTCCATCATTGACAACTTGTTTGTTTTTGTTCCAATTGTTGTTCTGCCCTTTATCCTTATTGTTGTGTTGACCATTGTTGGTATTATTGTTATGTCTGGTCAAAATGCCTTGTTCTTTTAGAACATCCTCAATGCGGCATGCAGTTTCAATCATGGTATCAAAGGAAGTGAAGAATATCTTTTTGATCTCATATCTCATTTCAGGCACCAAATTACTAACAAGTATGTCAATCTTTTCATCCTCATGGATCATCCTAGGATACCGAGAGCATTGTCTCCTCCACCTTTGCAAGAAGGTAACAAAGGGTTCCCCCTAATTTTGTTTCAAGTTGCATAGGTCCAACATAGTAACATATCTTGACAGATTATATGCGAAGTGTTGAACGAATCTATGAACAAGTTCTCTAAAAGTCTTGACAGGAGGAGTGATATTGGTAAACCATTCCATTGCTTGTCCTTTAAGACTCCTAGGGAACAACCTCATCAAATAGGAGTCATCCCGATGGAATTCAAAGCTCATAGTATAGAACTGACGCACATGGTCGTGTGGATCACCACTGCCATCATATTTATCGTATTGTGGGAATTCCACCCTCTTTGGAAAATCTTTCATACTCACACTCTTGTCGAATGGATTAGGACAAATTGAGTCTAGTGAGAATGAGCTCTTAGGTTGCATCATTTTTTCCATCATTTGCTTCATTTGGCGGATTTCTTCCTCTTGAGAGGGATTTTGCTTTTGTATTTTGTTGTCCACATCAAAATTATAAGGGACTCTGGCACCCTTGTTGATTAGACTTTCCAAGAACTTATCTTTGTTTTGTTCCAAATACCTCTCCACATACTGTTGGAAGATAGGCTCTTGTTGTATTCGCATGAAGTCTTGAGTATCAAAGTCATAATGTGAGCTACCACCTCCATGTTGGGAACTAGGATGTACATGTTGGGAGTGTGGTCTTGAATTTCTGGGAGGAGTTTTCCTCCTATAGTGAGCATACTGAGAGGCCCTTCTTCCTCTAGGACTAGGAGATCTAGAAGGGGTCCTTGACCGCCTTCTACTTCTTGGTGTTCTGGAAGGGGTGGAGGGAGGAGAATTATGTCCAATGTTAGCACCCCTTGTATTGTATTGTTTGTTTAATTGGTGGGCTAACTACCTATCTTGCTCCTCTTGAGCGAGTTTCCTTTGTACTTCCAATAAAGCTTGGCTCTCTTCCTCAAGTTGTCTAAACTTTTCTTGCTTTGCAACTTGTTCATCTAGAAAGGCTTTCTTTTCGCGTTCAATTCTTCTAAGCCTATCACTTGTGAACCTTGAGGTATGTTGAAGTGGTGAGCTTGGTCTAGATTGTTTGAACAAGTCATTGGTATACGTTGTATTGACATGAGCATCACGAGGTTCATTGTCTTGGTCTTCATGACCATTGTTCTTGGTGAGCTCGTCTCTTATACCTTTCATCCCGTTGATGGGCATCCAAATATCTTGCATTAATGAGGGGTGAACCAGGTTGATCATCATGAGAAGAATTTCCAAATATCATGTTGTTTCTGTGTTGTTCATAGATATCATCAAGATTTTGATCCATGGCTTCCCTCTCCCGCCGAGTGACAGTATAACTCATATCCATACCGAGTGGGAAGGTACCAGGGGCAATTTCAAGTCACTAAAATGGCTCTTGGGTCAAAATAGGTTTCGCATCGAATTCTGTGGGTGATCGGGTCAAATATTGGTTCCTTTTTCCTTTCTTTGACGAAGTCCGAATCGGGGTAGCTGGTTAAAGACTATCTGAGGTCGCTTTCCTTGGCTCACTTGATATCTTGTTGTGACTGACATGAAAGGGAGAGTTCAGTAAACAGACAATTCTAAGAAACGTCAATACCAGACTAGGATAGTAAAAGTTTTCTCTTGTTCGAGAGAGATGGTGAAATAGAACTGTTGCAAATAGGTGCAAACCAACACTGCCACAGAGGTGCTCAATTCTTGGGTGAACACCCTAGCACATATGGATCAGGAGGATGACTTACACTAAGTGTACCGAGTTTGAATTGTATGAAAATGGGTGGACAAGGAGACTACTAGCACTCTCCAAGTGTGTTATCAAAGAGTCTAAAAATTTATCTATTTGACAGGAACAATTCCTAATTTGCCAATCTCAAGCAAAATCGCTTATGAGATCAAGGATCACTAATTCAAAAGGTCAAGGACACATAAACCCTAAATACAGAACAGGTCTCTAAAATTGGGACAAGTCACCTAATCGAAGAACTTAGTATTTCAGTTTGTTGTTTGTTTTCAAAGATCAAGCAAGTATATCAACAGATTTTGATCAAGCACATAGGTTTCAATCAGACAAGTTGTGATACAAAAAGTAGTCGATAACAGATCTATCAAGGACAAAGCAACTTGATAGTATCGGGGGAGTCTTGTTTGAAGATGTTTGGACAATGTTTAAGACTCAAAAACAAACACATAGCTATCCCTACCAAAGAAAATGGTGAGAAGCCAAAACCTTTGCCCCATTGCTTATGCGCATACGTGCACCTCACACAGCCGTGTCACCCCCTAGAGGGCGCCCGTGTTTTTGGTGTTTCCAAGGACTCAACAGTGTACATTCAAAGGTTACCCTTGTAGCAGGGGCCAGTGTCGCAACCGCCTCCAAACGTCCAGGTGTATGCCTATGATGGGAATCTGTGTATGATCAACATACGAAGAGATTCTTCCCCCTCCTTGTGCAAAGATTATGACTCCTTTCGAAGGTGAACCGGTAGGCAACTAACTAAGAGGTTTTTACTTGGCTTCCATTCACAATAACCTTGGTGCCTTTGATACAGAGCTCGGGCCTTGCAGCCACACCAACACCTGAAAATCACACACCCCCGCAAGCAGGGCTCAGAGCGGCGCCGCTCAGTGCAATAAACAGAGCTTTACCATGATGATTGTCTAAGTCATGGAAAAGAAGTTACTATGGTCTTGGAGTCTTTAGACTCAACAATACGTTCTTTATTATAGTGAGGTGGAATCACCGGCGATAGGTGTGTACTCACTTGGGTCGTTCCCGGAGGTTTAACTTCCGGCAGGCCCTCTAAAGGTGACACTGGACATGGCTCGGATTCGGGTTTCTGATTTTCTGATTCTCCCAAAAGGAGAAGAGCATACTTCTCTAGCCCGTCTCTTTACCCAAACACGCTAAACAACCTTAATCACCAAGCTAGTTTCACTTCACCAAATCTACACGCTTTTGGGTTTTTGATTCTCTCAATGAGAGAAGAGCATAATCCTCTGATGAGTGAAAGTGCTAAAGATTCACTACCTTGCTCCGCTCCCTAAGAGTTCGTCATATTAGTAAGATCATCAGGAGCCTGGATTTGTCCATGGTCATCACCTCCATGTAACAAAGAGCCAAATTCCCTACTCACTATCGAAACTCCTAAGAATTTTAACGAAACCCTAATTAGACTATGTGAATTGAAAAGAAGGAAAACAAACACAATGTTTTTTTTAAATAAGATCTTTGACAAGCGTAAGTGTTTGTTTTCAAGTCTTTGTTACGTGTCCTGCAATCAAACCGTTAGTGTGTTTCAAGTTCTTTGACTGGCGTCCTATAGAAACTGTTATGCTGTGAAAAAAAAAATTCAAAAGAACCAGAAGAACAAAAGTTGGAAACTATAAAAAAAGAAAAGAGATTAATTAAAAATCTAATTTAATCTAGTCAAAATTTAATCTAAAAAGAATTAGTTAACAAAACTAAAATTAAACTAAATTAATCTAATACTATACTAAAAATTTAAAACAAAACTAATCTAAATTAATAAAATTAAAATCTAATCTAAATTAAAAAAAAATTCCTCTTGGATCTTTAAAAAAACTCCTAATTGCACGTTTCCCAAGAAAATAACTCAAAAGATAAAGGCTGAGTTCTGACAAATAAATCAGGTACCTGGTAAAATTTTTGCAAAAAAAAAAAATAGTTCTGATATCTGAGAAGAGGGCAGAACCAGCTTTCCAACGCCTATTTGTTTTCGAAAAACAGAGTCAGGATGCAAAAGTTACGCCTTCCGGAGTGAAAACAACAACTTCTGGCTTTGACAGGCGAAAAAGGTATCAAAATGGTAAAATTAGAAAAAAAAAAATACCAATACCACTGGAACAGCGTCGGAAGCAGCTTTTCGACGATATCTCGTTTTCGAAAAACGGAGACCATATGCTCAAGATATGACCATTTTACTAAATATGCTCATTTAGGCTTTAAACCAAATTTTTTATTAATTTAAAGATGAAAAAAATTAATAAAATATTTAGCTGAACCTTCATGCACGAAAATCGAGGTAGCACAGAAATCAAAATGGTACAGAAATTGATGTGTCTGTACGGATCCGTACGGATTTTTTTGGGAATTGTTTTGAAATTTTTCAAAACACTAAAAAAATTAATTTTCAGCAAACCCTATCATATTTTATATGAAAATAGGGGTTTTTGGGCCTTTTGAGCACATCTATGGAGTCTGTTTTGCACTAGCATGCACTATTTGAGAGATCCAAGTCAAAATTTCTTAAAAAATGATGAAAAACCACGGTGGGTGCCAAAATGTATAACTGAAAATATGTTATACTTCTGTGAATCATTGCATGCAAGGATACTCAATAATGAGTCCTTGCAAATCAATTCACAGCTCTCTATCCGAGAAGAGTAGGGATTGATATTGTGGCCCTCAGATTGACCCAGTTACCCCTGCAAATACAGTCTCAGAATGAGAGATTCAAAGAGGAGAAGCAAGAATGCCAATCTCCATGAATCTTGTTCTTGCAATGCAACAATGAAAACTAATCTAAATGTCTGTAAAATGCAATAAACAAAACTAATTTATTGAAATGAAAATTGATCTACATGCAATGCCATAAATGAATTATTTTACAAGGGTAATCTTCTATGAGAATTGACTAAAATGTAATAAACTATATGCTCTAAAACTAAGACAACACCAGAAATCAAGGTAATGTATCAAATGATAAAATTCAAGAAAATTTGTAGCATAAGTGCGATGTAAAAATTTAGGTGCTTTTGAAAATGAGAATGAGGAGGCTCATTTATAGGCAAGAGTGGAATTGAAGGGAAGAATGAAGCAATGTGGGATGACAGAAAATAGAAACAAATCTTGATTGGGCGATTCTTTTTTTTTTGGATTTTATTTCCACTGTGATTTGTTTCCCTTTTTCATCATAGGATACTCTTGAGAGGATATTTCATTTATTTTATTTAATTTAAGATGATAATATCTCTTTTAATAAAAAATAAAGATTATAATTTAGAAATGAATATTAATAAAATAAAATAAAATTATTTTGAAATTAAAATATATATTTAATT
The DNA here is from genome assembly GCA_007258455.2 of Sequoia sempervirens. Taxonomy (NCBI): domain Eukaryota; kingdom Viridiplantae; phylum Streptophyta; class Pinopsida; order Cupressales; family Cupressaceae; genus Sequoia; species Sequoia sempervirens. Next base: position 39,392 of record VDFB02370852.1, read on the forward strand.
AAATATCATTTATTTAAGTAGTAACTTCAATTAAATAACATTATTTTTGTACGTAAAGGATTTATTTCTTTTGATTAAATAAAATTAATGAAGCATTCAAACCTTAGGGAAAATTGAAACATTTGAAATAGTTATGAATTGATTAAGAAATTTGATTTGAAAATCATTGATTCTGAAAGTTGATGTTGACAAATTAAATAAATGGGGCCCAAAGTCTAGGTGACCATTTTAGGTTGCATACAACTGCAACTCGTATCCATGAAGAAATTAATGACAACACCAATGAAAGCACCACCACACCTTCTTATCAAACCACAACACATCCATACGAGCACTAACAGTTGACAACACCAACAATCTCCATACTGCTAACATCAATGACTAGCCCACTATTGACATCAATGATAACACCAACAATATACTTGTAACACTCTCCTGATGTTCCTAATGAAGTAGGTCTTTCTAAAAGAAAGTTTTGGCCTTTGCAAGTTGATTAAGTGTTTTTGGTTCATGAAGATGTAGTGAAGTCTGTCCAGGAGAATACTTCGTATTCCTCCATTGTTGACACTTTGGTCTTGCAATTTGGTATTCAATGTCAATGTTATGTGGATTTTGTACTCATATCTTTTCAAGTCACATTTATTGTTGAGGAGATCTTTTTGAATTGTTGAAGGTTGGCAGTGTTGTTGGTTTTCCAAACTGGTCTAGGAAATGCTACGCATTTCTCCACATTGATTTCTTTGCTCCTATGGCTTAGAAAATGTTTTCTTAACATTTTTTCAATGTCTCCATTCCAATATCATGTACTAAAGTGGTCTACAAGCTGATATGTTGATGTTATATCTCATGATTAAACATTTTTTGTTTCTATAATATAGTTTTCCATTCTTGTTTGATATTTGCTGACTATTGGTGGCATGAAAGTATGAAACAAGTGTATGAAATTGTTGTTGGATGTTCAAGGAACATCCTCATGTGATCCGCACTTCTTGAATTGTCCACTTTGGTGTTGCATTCTTTCTTGAGTTAGCTTGTCAAGTTATTTATGGATATATGGCCAACAAGGCCTATTCCTTTGATTGTGGCATGTGCTTGGGGGGTTGCACCAAAAATGGAAGTTGTGTTTTGATAGATTTCAGTCCTAACCTATCCTACTTGAGATCACATCATGTTAATTCAATAAGAAGTATGTTTATGGGACAATAGGTTATGTGCTTCAACATTTCATCTACACATATCTTGATGTTTACTTGGGTTGATGTGTGCCTATGTGTAAATAGTTTTGGATCACATTTAAAGAAGAGATAAGATTTTTTTTGGTCCTCTCTATCTTTTGGATAGGGTAACATTATTTTTGGTGGTTGACTAGTTAATATCATTGTTTATCCTTTTATTGGCTAACCTAATTGAAGTTTTGAAGTGTTGTTGTGGATATAAATGCAAGATTATTTCAAATGTGTTAGCAAACAGATTGTCCTCTTTGAATAATAAGATACAATGACTCAAATATTCCTAGCAATGAAGATAAGTCAGTTACCAACAGATCAGGAGATCACTATTGATTTGGAAATCTTCCTCTAATTTTTGGAGGTATAGCTCCCTCTTATGATCTTCAATGAATTAAAAGAATAGGAAATGAAAACGATGTTTGTTTTTAACCAAAAAGTAGAAAAGTCCAAACCCAATATCAGGAAGAATCCAGATATCAGATGCAAAATATAGATAATAAAATACTTGCACAAAGACCAGCTTAAATTGTAAACCATGGGGAATTAAAATAATGAACTCAATATTATCTGAAAATGAAATCTATAATGAAGAAAACTGTATCACTAATGCAAAGATAAGATATTGCATTAAGACACTCTCAAACACAAATATTTAAGAACTCAGATCAACTTCACAAACTAAATGTACAAAGACAAATAGAGATTTCATTCACAGTAATAGTAGAAAAGTCTAAAATAATGTTGAGCTTTCAAAAATGATGTCTCTCCCCTAGATGAAAAGAACACAGATCAGTTACTGCAATCCCACAGCCTTCAAAGAGTCTCCTATGTCATAGCAAAAAGATCCCCCCTAATGCATTTCAATTACATAAATAAAGTTTACCCAATCAGGATTTGTACAATTTCCATAACTGTTTCTTGGATATGATTTTTCCTTTTTATTTTGATGGGAATTCTGAAAGTTTTCCTTCTAAGGTATGTGGATATGTGGATGATCATGAGACCTTTTAGCTTTTGAAAATATTTCCAAATAAATAACTTCTTGGTAGAATCTTCAATTTCTTCCTGTAACTGTTTCTTATACATTTGAAGTTTTATAATGCTGCACAAAGTCACTCTCGAGCATGTAATATTGAGCCAATAAAAAAGAAATTGAAAACAAAAGAATCACCCTTGTTAGAAAAATGTTATGCTCCAACCAACATGTGATCTTGCAAAACCAACTCATCCTCTTGAAAATCCCTCCCTACAAATACACTTATTCTTCCTTCACAAATTGGTATGATGAGCACGGTAATCTCCTTCCGCTTCTATGATAAAAAGTTTTGGCCTTTGTAGAATAATTTCGAGTTTCAATAATTTGAATGGTTCAGATGGTGCCACAAGCATTTAATGTTTTGATCAACACTTCTTGATAACCCATGTAATTCTATTTCTCTCCTTTATGAATCTTCACATCATCCATTAAAAGATTAGAGCTTGAGTGATGATTGATATTGCAGAAAATTAAACAAACTGGTTTGGTTCTGTTAGTTAGTAGAGGATGAGTTATATCCAACAATTTGCTCAGTCTAATAATTAATCAACTATGAAGCTCTCAAATTTATGGCAAATTTAAGACACAGTTCTTGATAGAAATTGATTCCTCTAGGAGATGACCACTGAGATCATTTTGCTTCAAGAAATTTCTTTTAGTGGTTTAGTTGCTTGATTGAACCGTAGCATTTCTCCTTTCTTTACCAGTTGAAGTCACCTATTGCCTCTCCTTTTAATACTAATATAATGGAATTTTCACCCATGTTTATGTCTTTTACTTTCTAGGCTATCACTTTTGCTTCATCCCTTTGGCATAGATTAGATAGGCCAATACCCAAACAAATGCATTCAATAGGATGAGCCTCCACAACATATAATGGGGTCCTGAGTTTCCCATATCAAGACCGATAAAGAATTTTAGAGATTTTTTTGTAGAAAGCCCTATAATCGGTGATCACAATGATAACTATAAGCGAGGAACCTATAAATCTGTTTGAGATCAATACCACGAGGCGTACCATATATATGTAATAATAATCGTCATTACTAATACCTCCCTTGTTAGCATAACCAAATAAAATACCTCCTGATGCTTTTATAAAGCCCCTTTTGTATTATAAGATTCAGGTGGGCTTTTGAGTATTTATATAACTAGAGGCGACAAGTTTTATACTTTTGCAAAGTCGCCACTTATACATGTTGGTGGGTTTTTTTATGTTTCTTATAACCGTACGTAGCATCCTTTTATATGGTTATCATAACCTTGTGGGTGGTCTTTTAATGGGTTCATCTAACCAATTGAGTAGCTGCTTGGCAGGTTCATCTAACCTATAAAGTTACCACCTATAGTAATATACCTTCCACCTCGTAATTTTGCAACCATTCAAGGATACCTTTGTCTGAAAACAAAATATTAATCGAATGTGATATGAACTCTCTTCAATGTCTAGAGAAAGAGGTGAGACTTATAAAGTACAAGTCAAAATTTGCATGTAGGTACCCTAAATTTTTGAGTGCATTTGGAAGCAAGAATGACCATGGAAGGAGATGAAGTATTCACCTAACTCAACCATTTAGCTCAACTACTATTTCAAATGATAGAATCTTCAAAAGCTATGAGTCTTTATTAAAATTCATATATTCTTTAGAGAGCTCAAAAGTTTTTTTGAACCACTTCCATAGTGAAGCATTATCTTAAATGCCCATATTGTCTAAAAGAACTCGGCCTCCTCTGCAATAAATGTTCAACTTGAATTCCAAATTAAACATAGTATAATGTGAATCTATGGTGCAAAGGCTATGAAGAACCATGTTATCTAAATTGGAAACCCAATCATAAAATCTTTCATCTCATCTATGGAATTCATCTTGTTTTTCTAATATTTCATCAATGAACTTGTAATAATCACCTCATTAGCAGCATGATAATTCTCCTAGATGATCAAATAAGCCATTCTTCTCAAATCAAAACTTTAGACTGAAAAATCTTAGTGATAGTAAAGAAAACTTTTGTAGCTTCGACCTTATTTGTAAAGATTTACAGCATTGTACTCCAACAATGCTCATTATTATAGTGCAAGCTTGCTTCTCAGACTACTTATTTGACACCCCAAAATAGTGTCTTGTTTTTAAATGAATGAGAACATTTAACACAAATAGTTAAGCAATAAAGAATCGCATTTGAATACCCATCACAGGCTCAATTGGTATCTTGATAGGAAAAGTTTGAAATTTTTAATGGCCAAAAATAGGGGTAATAGTGGCTCTAATTAAGGAGTGCATTTTCTATGGGAATGCAAAGAACTCCAGTATCTCTAGGGCAAGCTAATCCTTATCCATTGGGCATAGATTTATGGGAAAGGTAGGAGACAAAAGCAAGCCAAAAACTAAGACCAAAACCCAAACGACTGAAAAGGAAAATGCAACCTAAGACACCTATATGCACCTCGACTAGGTGCAATACACCCAACTCCCCAAATGACTACGCAAATCCATGAAATGGTTGGGAAAAATAGATGCCAGTATGAAATAGAGGTGTATATTCATGAAGCATTTGTAAACTCAACAACATACTGAGAAACTTGAAGGTGAAACTAAGATTGGTGAATGATAAAAATTCACTGAAATATGTGCCAAACAACCACCTTTCATCAAAAACTTTGAATCTTGTTGTGAGCCTTCTTTAATATTAATCATATCTTTAATTGAAACCATACTTGAACCAATTCCTTCTAAAGGAGATTAAAAACTCATATCAAGGAAAGCAACCTTGTTGATTTTGGGGATAATTTCACCTTCATTCTCAAAATATGATTCATACCTTTTCAAAAATGTCTTTGTGTTTTCATATTTGTTACTCAAACAAATTTCTTCCATAGCTTGTAAATAAGCTTAAACGACTTCCTCTCCACATGTAAAGTCATCAAGAGGCATCTTTAAATGTCCACTTGAAATGTGAGTAGTATGAGGCTGGGCATTCTTGTTAACATCACTCTTTCCATCCTCATTTATGTAACCATTTTCATTACATCCATTTATAAATCAGATTTAAAAAGAGGAAACTCAAGAACAATATCATTTCTAACCTTTTCTTGTAGCTCTTTTTCATGGTTTGGTGGAGGATCCTCCAACTTTTTATCATTTGGAAGAATATTTGTTGCTTTATATTTCTCGTAGGCTGCAATAAAAGTTGTTAGACCACCAACATTTGAATAAGAAGAAATATTATCCTCTTCATCACTTGAATCACTTGCAGATTCATCTTCATAATTTAATGTGGGGGTTTCATATCCCAGCAATGCATGCTTTTGAATACCTGATAAATTATTTTCATCTCCTTCCCAAATGTTCATATCATTAGAAGATTGCTCACAAACCACAGTAGAAGTTAGATTTTTAGATTGTGTATGATGACCATCAATATCCATAGATGAAGAAAC
>VDFB02370854.1:0-101810 GCA_007258455.2 Sequoia sempervirens
TATGTACATACAATCCTACATCCATAGAAGCATACACACATCCATGTGTAGATACAATATTACATACATATAGGCATACATATAATATACATGCACTGATACATATAGACATACATACATACATACACACATACATGACACACCAACATACATGTACATACAAACATACAAATAGATCAACATACCTTCAATAGAGTGGCATTTAACATAAAGGAATACATAATGTGAGCACGTTATAATGTGCTCGCATTATTTCTTGCTTGAAATGTTTCCCAAAGAAGCAAAAACCATGTCAAAACTAAGATATAACGTGAGTGCACTATAATGCGCTCATGTTCTATTTTTCTTTGGGAATCCTTGAGCCTTAGCATTGGTATTTTCCTTGGAATACCAACCCAAAGGCTTGGAGGGAATTCCCAATGACCAAAGATGTGTTTTTTCAAATTCTATAATTTTTCACAAATTGGGTTCGTGCTCACCGTTAGGATTGTATCTATTTCAATATTGACAAAATCGAACACATGGGTAATGTTAGGTTCTCTCTTAGCTATCCAACGATGTAATTTTTTTCAATTTTTGACAATGTTAAGCCTTTCATCCATAATTTATTTTGTTTGTATGTCTCTTTTTTTCCAAAAAACAATGTTTGGTGTTTTTTTTCATTTTAATTAACCGTTCATTGAAATTTCAAATAAATTACATTTTTAGAAATTAGACTCCATTCTAATTTTTTTTTTTATAAAAATTCAATTTCTTTCCAAAATTTGTAGGGGGAGCACGACCAAAATTCTGCTTTTTAGGAAGTTCCCACTTAGAAAATTATCAAAAAAATTGTGCATCAACTACATACTATTAGCTAACTTCTGACTATAGCAATTTTAAAAATAGTACAAAAAATTTCACCGTGGTAGGGTCATACAAGAGTTGTTATGTTATGCTTTTCTAAAAAAAACAACACCAATTTTTGTACGTCCCTCTTTTGAACCCCTTAATCTCAACCATTTTCAAAATAAATTAGTAGTTTAGAAAGTAGACTCAAAGCACTTCGATCCTTGTTTCTGTTCCATCTCAAAATTTTGAGTGTAACTATCCTCAATTTCACATCCAAGGTCAGTATTTCCTAATTTCAGAAAAAAAAGCTGTCCACTTAAGTCCCCTTTTTGGGAACCATCTTTGTGCACTTACCCCATAAGATATTTTTACAATTTCAAAGCTCTGGGTAAAATTTTAGGTCCATCCATGCTCAAATATAAAAAATAAAAAATAAAAAACCTTATTATTTTTAGCCATTTTTGAAAATTAAAAGTTCCAAATTGTTCTCCAAGACTTTAAAAGGAAATAAGCCTCATGAATATTTTCCAAACCAAACAAAAATAAAAATAAATGTCTTTTTGGGTGATGCAAGATTGGCCTTACACCCTAGATGCTCTTACATCAAAAAAAATTCTCACTTTTTCTCTTCTCTAATTCAATATTTAACATTTCACTATAGGGAAAAAGTGGATACAATGCAATGAAGCTTGCATGGAAGAAGCTAGTTCTAGAGAAGAGAAGGGGATGTTCATATTGGAATTTATATATATGGTTTCTTGAATCAAGTTATTATTCGACAATTTGTTCAATTAATCCACAAGTTTGAAAGAAGAACACATATTTGGAAGCAACATGAGGTCAAAGCAACTATGCAAGGCATCCAAGAAACAATAGTACATAGCCCCCCCACATTTATCTATTATTGTGAAGGTTAGAGGTGGGAATTATTAATTTTTCTGTATCATTTATCATAACATTGCTATAGTGGGTTTCTCACTCAGTCGCCAACATATCTCTTCTACATCGAAAGAAACAACCTCAACAAGGTGAGGGTTTCAATTATGAATCAAAGCTTCCACTTAAATTAAAAATAGTCACACCATAGAAAACCTATAAAATCAAGTAGATTTTATGTTCAAATTATATTAAACTTCATTTGCAGTGGTAATAATAGGGTCACATGCATGCTATGATTAACTAAACATGCATGCTATGCATGCATGGTATATTTTTTGAGCCAAATCTAATGATTAATTAACTTGGTGCTACTGGTTATGCACATGGCTTAGAGGACCTAAGGATCCCTAAACTATGTAGTTCATCATTCATAGGAGGGCTGCATTAAATTATCAACCAAGGAGTCATAAAAATTTAGATAGTGCTGGAAATGTATATATATGCATTCATGGATTCTAGACATCCTACATCAACTGAGTATAGGTGAATAAACACATGATAATACAATAAAAGCTTTAAATCATAATAAAATGCTAATTCTCAAAATAGAGTAAAGGAATACAAATAACCACCTTCTACTATGGGTACCTAATGCTTAAGACTATAACTATTAACTGTCACATTGCAGTATGTCCTAACTTAGTTATCCTTTAGAGTATGAAACAAAACATCAACCTACAGATTCTAATTTAGGAATTGTAACATATTCAATCATAGTCATATAAACTAGAAACTATTAATGAAACTAATCAATGCATAATCTAATCTAACAACTTAAATTGAATTGGTCCAACAATACCTCAAGTGGCCCTTGCTTGAGTTTATGCTTCCACTAGATCTTGTCAATCACTCACGTACTCAATAGAATATATTATTAAATTAATTCTCTTTTATTGCATTCTAAACACAAAATTTTTATACAAAATCTAAAAGGAAATTTGTTGGAAATATTTTTCAATAACACACATGATCTTCTACTATTATGCTATTATTGCTATTGGATCTCCTCCTCGATAGGGAACCCAATAGGGTTTGTGAGCGAGTTCCATTATTCATGAATTGAAAACAAACTAAAACATATGTCAACTCTTCCTCAAGAATAGGAAGAGTACTGAGTCTTAAAACAAAAAATAATAATTATTGAAACAAGAGTATAGAAATAAAACAAGGATTCCATGCCCAATAAACTTAACCATTTATAATAGAAATTTGCTATGTCATAAATCAGTCCTATTGAGAATAGGCTTCTTCTCCTAGTTGTCTTATTGAAAGATAAGAGTAATAATAGGTGATTCATGAACTGATCAATAAATGATCACCTTTGTCTTCCTTTGAAAGTGTTCATGATGCAATTGGTTTAATCCTTTGCAACAACTATAGTCCTTATGCTATGGGTTGAAAAACCTGTTGCTTTGGGTTGAGAAATGTCTCGCTGCAACAAATGTTAGTCTTATTTCGTAAGACATTCTCATTATCAACAACCATAAATTAAACATAAAACCATACTAAATTTCATGACATTCATAAATCATACATACAAATATTAACATAACATATTTCCATTCCAAATGCTTAAAACTACTCAAAAGTATATGAAAGGTATGAAGGGTCTTGGTAATGTCTTAAAGCTTAGCATAAAGTAATGATATAAAGTATGAAACAACAAGAAACTACCAATTCTAGAGCAAATCATTCCCCCCAAGTAAAGCTCTTGCTTCTCCTCAAGCAAGCTTTAGGGTTTGTAATAACCCATCCGGTTCTGTAATAACCCATCCAAAATTATTACTTAATTAATTATTATTGCAATTGACACATGAATATATTTAAATTAAAAAGACATAACTAAGTAGCTATAGTCAATCATAGCAACACATGTCTAATTAAGATGAGTCAATATTCGTATATTCAATTCAAAAGTAAAATTACAATATCAAGTTTGACTTGGCTCATAAGGCCACAAAGTCATTAGATTGTACAACTTTACATCAAGGTACATTAAGTATTACATCAAGTTACAACTTAGACTAAATAGTCTTGTGTACATCTGAGGTTCCTCTTGACACTCGCCTCCACTGGTGGACGAGAACATGGTTGAAGCGCTTTACAGACCAACCACAAAGCTTACGCTTCCCTAGAATTCTTCCAAATTGAAGAATACCCGACCTTGCATGAAAATTTTAGCAATAGAACAATCTACAAGGTGGAATCTGGTGTGTGCCCATATATCAACATGCAATTTCTATCTACAAATTAGAAAATAAAATGTAAGATCTATGCTAGGAATGGAAGAGAATGATATCAAAGAGTTCATACATACAAATGAACTATATTGCTTGGCCAAGCATAAAAATTTGTTGCAACAACAAACAATAGGTTCTGGTAAAGAAAACCTATACTCTTCGAATCCCATTTCAGCACCTGTCCTGGAAGGTAACTTTCTACTACACAAATTTTCATAAAAACTATCTACCCTCTAGCAACATCTACGTTGAGGTGCTCTAGTCTATCTAGGTATCATTGTTCTATTAAAAAAAAAAATATTCTTCTCACATGTGTCTATAGAAAAGAAAATCAAATTACTAATTTCCTCAATAAAAATAAATTAGATACATGATTCAAATGGAACTATACATTTCATTATTTGATCATATCATCTACATGGTCCATGGTTACTTTCTACATAAAGCATTATCTATTTCAAAATGAATCAAGTAAGAAACAAAAGAAGGTATGTCACAAGTATGTGTATGTACATAGATGAGATTCTATGTGCATACACATATATGTGCCTACTTATTTTTTGGCTCATACATACATTCTGAATTAAAACCATTAAATCATATTGCTATCACTTAATAAAGTTCCATTTTGATGTCTCCATTTGTTAGAGTTCAAGAAAAAATGAATCTAGAATTAAATATGCTTTAATTGTTTCTTACATATTGCTCTTTCGATTATTTCATACAAGTTGTAATATTCGACTATGCAATTTACATGTGAATACTTTCTCTACTTATAATAGAACAATACTATTTCCAACTAAACAGTTATAGAGAAAGTTGTTTCAAAGAACGTTCACGGTTTGAATCTATAGAATGTTGTTTCATTTAAATAGTTATTGAACAAGATTTTTTTAGCTAAACATACACTTTCACAACAAAACAATGTCATTTCCAACAGAACATTCACTGTTTACAATATTACTATGTTGTTTCCAGCTAAATAGATAAAGAATGATAACATTACAATTTAATAATCACTGCTTTTTATAGAACGAGGTTATCTTACAATGAACAATGTTGTTTTTTCCATTAACAATTTATCATCTACAACTAACTCATCTGTCAATATCAAGGCAAAGCCATTAAAATTTCATTAACAAAATCAAGCTAACCCAGCTTCATAAATGAAAATAGAATGCCCATTATTCAGAACTTTGAATACATAAACAATACTACAAATTCATTGTGCAACTATTTATGAATAAAATGATTCTAAGATTGACATGCTTATCTCTATGAAACCTTAGCAATCATTTGGTTATGAGACAAAAATCAAAAGTTTTTAGGGTTCTTAACCGAACTCATGCTTTTCAAGGTTATGAGCAAAGCATTCACTAGTTGCTCTAGGAACAACTATTTCTTATATGTTTGATGCATTTCTTTCTTAACAAATCAAGGGTCATATTCAAGAATTCCCATTAAGGCATGTTGGTTTTACACCATATATTTCAACATGCAGACTTATATTTGTAACACTTTCAAGGAAACAACCTGTTAGATCTTGTAGATCAAACCATACAGGGGTTTAATGAATCTCAAACTTAAATACTCAATCATTCTTATTGAAAAATGGTGGCATCATAATGCATACATATGACACATTCTTAAAGCAATTGTTTTAGCCATTTACCATTATCAACCTAGCCGATAATGGGTATTGATACATTAAAAAATGAACACAAGGTATTATGCCCCTCCCATAGGATCGATAATCAATCCTTTACAATGATTAAATATGTTAAAATATACAGTCAGTCAAAATAGAATTCTGATAGCCTTAGTATGGGTACCACCATCATGCAAGATCAAGTGATAGTTGAATCATTAATGGCTCTAAGCCTTTTCCTAGCTTTGCAAGCTAGCCAATAAGGCTCTAAACTTAGATAATATTCATGCAAGGCAGGGTGTTTGGCCATGTGACCCAAAAGGTGGTCAACATTACACAAACATTCGGCTCAAGGCCGTAACAAACACAAACAAAGAATTACATTTTACTGTGCTATTGAATCATTTGACAAAATGAAAAGAATACTACTATAATTTTATGGAAATGATAATAAAATTGATCTTATTTCCAAAAGAAATCGATTTACCTTAGAATTCAAGCTTTTTGCGAAGCTTCCCATTGATTTTTCCCACTTCCACAAGCTCTTTTTCCCTAATTTTTTCCTTCAAGCCAGTCAATTTTGTTCACTGTGCTTTTTCCTCAGTTATGAATTCAAAATGGAAACATTATTTTTTCATGTTGTTGGGGCATTACCATTATGGCATTATTGCCATTGCCACCAACCACTATCTTGATTTGAATATTGCCATAATGCCTATGGCAGACCACTTCCTTCGTGGGATGCCTTCATGGTTTTCATTTGATTTTAAGTAGTCTGATATGGATAATATCGATTATCAAATTCAATTTCAAAAGAAATATAAATATGTATGTATGTATTTGCATTTATATGTGCACACACACACACACACACACACACACATATATATAGATTATTGTTTGAAGAAGTTTATGAGTTCCATATGCTATCATTTAAGTAAATAAAGAAATTTTATTTCATTTCGAGCATCCATATATTTGAACTAAAAGGTATTTTTACTTAATTTCACATAATGAAAATCTTATCCTTTTTAATCATACTTTAAAATACGTACTTTCATTTTCTTCGAAATTCTCAAAAAATGGAATTTAGGTAGGAAATTTAAACTACAATCCATTCATTTTCAATCATTGAGACAATTCAAATCATGTAATTGCATTATTCTATATATGCAAAATAGTTCAAATTCAAGGCATCATGCCATTTGTGGTGTGTGCACCTAGATTCCATCTAGCTTATTGTTCGATCCGGCTAAACAATCCTACTTCAACCATGTTCTCATCCTTCAACCTGTCACCCTGTAACTACACACACTTGCACTTGCCAAGATTCATTAGTAACATTCAAATCATAATAATGTATATATGATAATTTAAAAGATCACATAGTCAACAATGGTCAACTTCTTTCAATCTTTTCAAAAATATCAAATTTTCCATTCAACATATTGAATTTCCCAAATAATTCAATTTATCATATTTAAATAAAAATGTGATAAATTTGGGTTATGACATCCTTCCTCTCTTGGAAGAGACATCATCTCGATGTCTATTTAATAAAAAATTATCACATTCAAAATTAAGCATATGTGTCTATTTCAGCATCACATTCAAAATTAAAGCATATATGTCTATTTCAACATCACACTCAAAATTAAAGCATATATGTCTATTTCAACATCACACTCAAATTGTTCCCAAACCATATCATCATGGCATTTCAATCCAAAATTTTCAAGAAAAATCACTAAAGTCTCTTTCTCAAGAAAGAAACTATGGAAAGGAGCGTTCTATTTCTTCTGCATCCTCCCAAGTAGCACTGTCTTCAGAATACTTGTCCCACTGGACCTTAAACTAAGCAATATCTATGCTCTGCAACTTAATGTTACATCTATCCAAGATTCTAATGGGATCCACTAGCAGCACTCCTGGATCCTTTACCTGTAAGGATTTCCAATGAAGCACATGAGCTTCATCAAGATGGTATGGATTAAGTAAAGAAACATGAAACACATTATGAAGTTGAGCCAAAGCAGGTGGTAGAGCTAGTCTATAAGCAACTGGGTTAATCACTTCCAGACTTCAAATGGTCCCACATATCTCAAGGTCAACTTGGAAGAATATATGTCACCTCCTTTAGTTTTCTCTTAATGACTCTCATTTGTTCTTTCGTTTCCTTAAGCATTTCAGGTCCTACTATGATCTTGTTCTCCAATTTATCCCAACTAATGGGTGTGCAACAGTTCCTTCCATAAATATCTTCAAACGGTGCCATGCCTAGGGATGTGTGATAAGATTTGTTGTAAGAAAACTCTAACAATAGAAAATACTCTTCCCACTTATACTGTTGGTCCATACAATACATCTGGAGGAGGCCTTCAACTACCTGATTCACCCTCTTTGTCTGCCTATCAGTATGAGGATGATAAGTCAGGCTAAAATTTAGTTTGGCCCCCAATGAAACATTCGGGTTCATCCAAAATCTTGAGGTCATATGAGTGTCCCTATTAGAAATGATAGTCTCTGGCACTCCATGCACGTGGAAGATCTAGTTAAATTTCTTGGCCAGGATCAACAATCCATCCTTAAGGTTTCCAAGAATGAAGTGTAAAACCTTCATCAACTTATCAATCATGGCCAAGATAACATCATGCTTATTCTTGCTCAAAGGAAACCCCTATACAAAATCCATGTTGATCACCTACCATTTGTACTCAGGTATGTCATGAGGATACAATAGCCTGGCTAGATGTGCATGCTCAGACTTGACTTTCTAGCACTCTAAGCATCTAGCCACGTACTCCACTACATCCTTCTTGAGTTTAGGCCAAAAATACAAAGTGCTTAGCTCTGCAATCAACTTGGATACTCTGAGGTGTCCTGAATAAGGCACATTATGAGCCTCCTCTAAAACCAACTTTCTCAGCTCTCCAGAGTTAGGAATACACATTTTTCTCTGGTATCTCAAAATACCATCTGGTTCTATCTCATACCCATCAAACCAATGATCTGAAGGATTTACTGCGAGGGCATTCTTCACTCTCTCATAGTGCTCATCCCTTAGCAGATATTGAATCACTTGTCTCAAGTTAGACCTTGTCGAGATCATGGCTGCCAAATGTCTTCATCTACTAAGAGCATCAGCCACTATGTTCTCTTTTCCTTTTATATACTCAGTTCTGAAGTCATACTCACTAAGGAATTCTAACCACCTTCTTTGCCAGGCATTAAGGTTTGGTTGAGAAAATATGTATCTAAATCCCAAGTGGTCTATCTTGAGTTCAAATGGCTTTCCCAAATGATAATGCTTCCACATCTATAAGGCATGAACTATAGTGGCCAATTCTAAATCATGAAATGCATAGTTCAGCTTGTGCTGCTTAAGCTTCTTTGATTCATACACTACTGCTTGTCTGTCCTGCATTAATACTAATTACAATCCCTCTCCTGAAGCATTTGTGATTATTGTGAATCTCCCATTAGGATCAGGGATGGTCAACATCGGTGTTTTCATGAGCCTCTCCTTCAGGAGTTAGAATTCTTGCTTGCATTTCTCAGTCCATTCAAACCGTGTTCCCTTTCTTTGGAGTGAGGTGATAGGAGATGCAATCTAGGAAAACCCTTACACAAACTTCCTATAGTATCCCACGAGGCCAGTGAAGCTATAGACTTCTAACACATTTTGAGGCATTGGCCATTCCATGATCGCCTTGATCTTTTCAGGGTCTACAGAGACTCCTTCAGCTAAAATGATATGGCCTAGATAGTGCACTCTATCTTGATAGAATGAACACTTGGATAGCTTTCCAAAAAAATTCCTTTCTCTCAGCCATTGCAGGACTATCCTCAAGTGCCTATCAGGCTTTTCAACATAATTAGAGTAAACTAAGATGTCAATGAAGATCAAAACAAAATCATCCAAGTAGTCCCTGAATAAACTATTCATGAGGTTCATAAAAGTTGTTGGTGCATTAGTCAACCTGAAAGGTACCACTATGAACTCATAATGTCCATATCAAGTTCTAAATGTAGTATTCAAAATATCTTCTTCCTTAATTCTCAACTGATGGTACCTAGACCTGAGATCAATTTTGGAGAACATTGTCACCCCCTTCATTTGGTCAAACAACTCATCAATCCTTGGGACTAGATATCAATTCTTGATGGTCGCCTTGTTCAACATCTAATCATCTATACACAACACAAGGTTCCATCTTTCTTCACAAAGATAACTAGTGCTACCTAAGGAGACACACCAGGTCTTATAAGGCCTTTGTTTAACAATTTCATTAACTGGGCCTTCAACTCATAGAGTTCAATGATGGTCATCCTTGGATTGAGGCTCAACTCTTGGGACAAGGTCAATAGAAAAATTGAATTCCTGCTTTAGAGGAAACTCTATAAGTTCATCGGGGAATACGTCTTGGAAATCCTTGAGAATAGGATAGTCATCTAAATACGGTTCCTTGCTGTCAAGATTATTGACATGCACAACATAAATTGCACATCCCTTCCAATGAGCCTTCTTGAGTTGAATCACATAAATTTGTCTAAGCTCCAAGGGTCTTTGCATTCCACAAATCTCGACTGGGTTTCCATAATCATCCAAATAGTTGACTACCTTATCCTCATAGTTCACTATAGCCTTATGCTCCGTTAACCAATTTATTCCCAAAATTACATCATATGAGCCTAAAGTTGCCACATACAAGTTGACCTATGTCTGAAAGGTTGGAAGCTCTAACTCGCTGCAAAAGAGATGGGTATCTACCCTTAGCTCTGCTCGATTACCATACTGGATTATCCATGAGTTTTCCATGTATGTAGGTCTAATAGGCATCTTCGATATTAGTCTAGGATCTATAAAACATTCAGTAGCTCCAATATCAATTACGATAGAGACAGATTGGCCATAGAGTTCACTCGTCAGCTAAATTGGTGGCTCTTGTCTGCTTTATGAAATTTCTTTTTCCTATACCTCAACTTAGGATTTGAATCATTATGGAGGTTGGATAATTGTTGTAGTTTCTATTCCTATTTGGTGGCTTCTTGGAACATTCATGGTAAGAGGATCATGCATATCCACTTCAGCTCCTATGTGGGGTCTCAGTCCCATTATGAATTTCCAAATACAAAAATGTTCATCTCCCTGATATTGAGGTACATATTTCAATAGGTTGGTGAACTTTTCCCAATACTAGATCATAGTCATGTTTCCCTAGGTCAAATTTTGAAATTTTATCACTTTCTTATCAAAGAAAATCTACGGTAACCATCTCTTCCTGAAATATTGGAGGAAGAGTTACTAAGTGATCTCAATAGGCTAAATATTTTGTTCTAACTTCTCATTATCCCACCAAGTCACTACTTCACCAGAAAGCTGATATGTAGCCCATGTCGCCTTAGTCTGTTCAAAAAAGTTACAGAGCCCAAAGTATTTTTCCATCTCTATAATCCAAACCTCTACTCCTACTCTGATAGCCTTACCATTGAACTTGGGTGATGCTACTCTTTTGAGATCCTTTCCAAGCTCATCCTTGATTCATCCTCGTGGACTTGCCCTTGGACCACCGACTCCTTGATTGGCTTTTGCATTCCTGTGGTCTTGGTCCTTGTGTGCAACTTAGAATTCTTGCTCTATGTGATCCATGTGAGACTCTTACCAGTTCAAAAGCCCCATAATCTATTCCAACCTCTTGTTAGGTCTATTTTCAAGACCACTACCACCCAACTCTTGCCGGGAAGTCACCATGTTGATTCCCACTTACCCTACAACACATTCATGTTTAACACATCTCAACACTAGGTTCTATGAATAAACGTTCTTATTCTACATCACATAATTTACACATGCATATATCCCTTACTCATAGAAGACATACAAATTCATGCAAAATAAACATATTTTGGAGTTTTTTGTTTGAACACACCAAAAGTATTATCTGATTTGATTTGTATTAAAGGTGAGTCAATAGAACAATATTTACAAAAGGCTTCATTGAGAATGCAAACTCTCCTTTTCCTCTTTATTCAACAAGGGTGTGTTGGGTCCACACCCTAGAGGCTAGTCTCAAATTGCGGAAAACTTTTTGATCTTAGCTATTCGCTTCTCCTCAATCTTCAAGCCTCTTTCTAGCTTAATTCATGTAAGGCCTTGAGCTAGAGTTTCGTCATCAAGAATTTCAGGTTGAACCTCCATCTTAGCATTTTCTTCCTTTACATCTTTCTTACATGAGGTTCTAATAGTTTTCCCTTTCATTCGTCCTACCTTTGACCTTCCCATACCTGCATTCAATCCATGTTCGGTCAATTCTTAAGACAACTAAATTTTGGTCAAGGGTCAACTATCCCTAGTCAAAAGTATGGTAGACTCAAAAGGCCTAGAGTTGAACCCTAAGCTCTAATACAAAATCTAATAACCCATCCAAAATCATTACTTAATTAATTATTATTGTAATTGACACATGAATATTTTCAAATTAAAAAGACATAACTAAGTAGCTATAGTCAATCATAGCAACACATGTCTAATTAAAATGAGTGAATATTCATATATTTAATTCAAAAGTAAAATGAGAATATCAAGTTTGACTTGGATCATAAGGCCACAAAGTCATTTGATTGTACAACCTTACATCAAGGTACATCAAATATTACATCACGTTACAACTTAGACTAAATAGTCTTGTGTACATCTGAGGTTCCTCATGATGCTTGCCTCCACTAGTGGATGAGAACATGGTTGAAGTGCTTTACCACCCAACCACAAAGCTTATGCTTCCCTAGAATTCTTCCAACTTGAAGAATACCCGACCTTGCATGAAAATTTTAGTAAGCGAACAATCTGCAAGGTGGAATCTGGTGCATGCCCATACATCAACATGCAATTTCTATCTACAAATTAGAAAAGAAAATGCAAGATCTATGCTAGGAATTGCAGAGAGTGATATCAAATAGTCATACATACAAATGAACTATATTGCTTGGCCAAGCATAAAAATTTGTTGAAACAACAAATTATAGGTTCTAGTAAAGCAAAACTATACTCTTTGAACCCCATTTTGGCACTTGTCCTAGAAGGTAACTTTCTACTACACAAAGTTTCATAACAACTATCTACCTTCTAGCAACATTTACCTCGAGGTGCTCTAGTCTATCTAGGTATCACTTTTCTATTCAAATAAAAGAATATTCTTCTCACATGTGTCTATAGAAAAGAAAATCATATTACTAATTTCCTTAATAAACATAAATCAGATACATGATTTAAATGGAACTGTACATTTCATTATTCTATCATATCATCCACATGACCCATGATTACTTTCTACATAAAGCATTATCCATTTAAAAATGAATCAATTAAGAAACAAAAGAAGGTATGTCACAAGTATGTGTATGTACATAGATGAGAGTCTATTTGCATACACATATATGTGCCTACTTATGTTTTTGGTTTGTGCATACATTTTGAATTAAAACCATTAAATCAAATTGCTATCACTTAATAAAGTTCCATTTTGATGTCTCCATTTGTTAGAGTTCAAGAAAAATTGAATCTAGAATTAAATATGCTTTAATTGTTTCTCACTTATTGTTGTTTTGATTGTTTCATACAAGTTGTAATATTCAACTATGCAGTTTACATATGAACACTTTCTCTACTTATAACATAACAATACTATTTCCAACTAAATAGTTACAAAACAAGTTGTTTCGTAAAGAACGTTTACGGTTTGAATCTACACAATGTTGTTTCATTTAAACAGTTATTGAACAAGACTTTTTTCAGCTAAACATACACTTTCACAACAAAAAAATGTCATTTTCAACAAAAAATTCACTATTTACAATATTACTATGTTGTTTCTAGCTAAACAGATACAAAATGATAACATTACAATTTAACGTCCACTATTTTTAATAGAACGGGGTTATCTTACAATGAACAGATAATGAACAATGTTGTTTTTTCCATTAACAATTTATTGTCTACAACTAACTCATCTATCGATATCAAGGCAAAGCCATTAAAATTTCATTAACAAAATCAGGCTAACCCAACTTCATATATGAAAACAAAATGCCCATTATTTAGAACTTTGAATACATAACAATACTAAAAATTCATTGTGTATCTATGAAACTTGAGCAATCATTTGGTTATGAGACAAAACTTAGAAGTTTTTAGGGTTCTTAACTGAACTCGTGATTTTCAAGGTTATGAGCAAAGAATTCACTGGTCACTCTAGGAACGACTATTTCTTATATGTCATGCATTTCTTTCTTAGCAAATCAAGGGTCATATTTGAGAATTTCCATTAAGGCATGTTGGTTTTACACCATATATTTTGACATGCAAACTTATATTTGTAACACTTTCAAGGACACAACCTATTTGATCTTGTAGATCAAACTATACAAGGGTTTAATGAATCTCAAACTTAAATACTCCATCGCTCCTATTGAATAATGGCAGCATCATAATACATACATATGACACATTCTTAAAGCAATTATTTTAGCCCTTTACCATTATCGGCCCAACCAATAATGGGTATCAATACATTGAAAACTGAACACAATGTATTATAACCTCCCATATGATCGATAATCGATCCTATACAACGATTAAATATGCTAAAATACATAATCAATCAGAATAGAATTTCGATAGCCATTATATGGCTAGCACCATCGTGCAAGATCAAGTGACAACTAAATCATTAATGGCTCTAAGCCTTGGCCTAGCTCTGCAAGCTAGCCGATAAGGCTCTAAACTTAGATAATATTCATGCAAGGAAAGCCATTTGGCCATGCGACCCAAAAGGTGGTCAACATTACACAAACATTCGGCTCAAGGCCATAACAAACACAGACAAAGAATTACATTTTACTGTGCTATTAATCATTCAACAAAATGAAAATAATACTACTAGCATTTTACGGAAATGATAATAAAATCGAGCTTATTTCCAAAAGAAATTGATTTACCTTAGAATTTGAGCTTTTGGCGAAGCTTCCAATTGATTTTTCCCACTTCCATGAGCTATTTTTCCCTACTTTTTGCCTTCGAGCTAGTTGATTCTATTCACTGTGCTTTTTCCTCGGTTATGAATTCAAAATGGAAACATTACTTTTGCATGTTGTTGGGGTGTTACCATTATGGCATTATTTCCATTTATGCCAGCCACTATCTTGATTCGAATATTGCCATAATGCTTATGGAAGACCATGCCCTTCATGATTTTTATTTGATTTCAAACAGTTCAATATGGATAATATCCGTTATCAAATTCAATTTCAAAAGAAATGTAAATATGTATATGCATATATGTATATATATATAATATATATATATATATATATGTATGTATTTATATGAAATTCATTCACATTTACTATATTTGTTCTTCATTATATATATATATATATATGTATGTATGTATGTATGTATGTATGTATGTATGTATGTATGTATGTATGTATGTATAGATTGTTTGTTTGAAGAAGTTAATGAGTTCCATATGCTATCATTTAATTAAATAAAGAAATTTTATTTCATTTTGAGCATCCTATATTTGACCTAAAAGGGATTTTTACTTAATTTCACATAATAAAACTCTTATCCTTTTTAATCATACTTTAAAATACATACTTTTTTTTTCTTCCAAATTCTCAAAACATAGAATTTAGGTAGACAATTTAAACTACAAGCCATCATTTTCAATCATTGAGAAAATTCAAATCTTGTAATTATGTTTTTTTATATATGAAAAATAGTTCAAATTTAAGTCATCATGCTATTTGTGGTGTGTGCACCCAGATTCCATCTAGGTTACCATTTGATCCATCTAAACGATCCTACTTCAACTGTGTTCTTGTCCTTCAACCTATCACCCTACAACTGCACACACTTGCACTTGCCAAGATTCATCAGTGATGTTCAAATCATAATAATGTATATATGATAATTCAAAAGATCACATAGTCAACGATGGTCAACTTCTTTCAATCTTTTCAAAAATATCAAATTTTCCATTCAACATATTGAATTTCCAAAATAATTCAATTTATCATATTATAGTTAAAAATGCAATAAATTTGGGTTATGATATTGTCAAAGGTTATATTGAAGTGTAGTTTGATGAGGTATAAATAACCTCATAATTATAATAAGCTAAAAACCCTTTTTTGTTCTTACCAATCACTTTAGCCCTGCCAATTGTTTATTTTTAGGATTAATAATTGCTTACTTTTTGTAAAAAAATATATAAATATTTATTTCCTAAATCAGTTGAAATTAGCTAACTAATGTTGATATAATAGTATAGCTTTAAGTCATTTTACAGGACATTATGCATGACAGAGTGGAATTTAAGCGAACTTCAAGTAGTTGAAGATAGAGCGCTAAAAGTCTAGGCGCCAGAAATTTAGGCATGCATAGTGGAACAAGTTCTTTTAATGCTTTATGTTGAAATTCTGTTTAAAAACTTTACGAATCCACTCTGATACTTTAATATGTTTTATGTTATGGACATCAGTCAATTGGTTAGTTCAAATTCTGTTAAAATAATTTTTCAATGGTGATCTTCCACCATCTAAAATTTAGGATTTTCTTAGCAATTTAGTATATATATGTAACCACCAAAAACAATACATAGGTGATATTGTTATGATGTTATGATGTCCTTTGAACACTATTCAACCATGCCTTTGTGTTCACTTTTATGATATGAATAAATAAACATTTCCAATCTTATTTTGAGTTAATAGTTCTGAGTAATGGAAGTATCATGGATGGATTCATTTTGAAGATTCAAAAGTCTATGTGATTTGAGTTAAGCTTAGGAATGCCCGAGAGCTAGCCACTTGATGGATCTCATAGAGTAGATAGATAAGTATTTCTTTTGTTAATACTGTTATTTTTATTTTGTACATGATAAATTTGGATGAATATTATTTGTTTGTGAAAATTTGTCAATTATTCTTACAGGATGTGGTTTTTAGTTTATAATTTTTAAGTTTTATTTATTTGAAATTCTAGAGCATCCACTCCCGTTGTTAGTTACAAATTGTCAAGTTTACTTTCTGTCAGTAGTTAGTTGTTAGCTATTAGTTGTTTTCATTTAAATTTTACAATTTTACTACAAGTGTTTCTTCTTAGGTAATTTATATGATTTCTAGTTTAACTATCTCTTGCTTTCTAGTTTAAACAACTTCATGCCTTCTAGTTTAATTGCTTTCTAGTTTAATTTATGTTTGTAATCATTTCAAGAATTTAGAAAGTCTAAGAGAGATAGCCAAGATGTCCCCTATTGCATACAACCTTCGAACACTACCTGGTTGATATAATTGATACATTTTCAACTAAAGCAACAGGACCTCACAAAAGCATGTCACTTTTTGGCATTGTTGTCAAGGAATATTCATTTTCTAGTATTAATAGAAGATTGATTGAATACCTCTTTTAGAAAAAAAATAGTTGCTAGGCTTATTTTTCTGCATGGTAGGGAAATGAGGCCCGCACGAAAGATTCAAACCAAAAACCCTCCCAAAAGACGTTCTAACCACAAGCAGGGAGGAAGAAGTCTCAGCTAAAGAACTTATTGAAGAATTGATCGAGAAGGATCAACCTAAGAACTCTCAGTATACCCTAGAAATTTACTCATTAGAACAAACATTTGTAGAGGAAATCATTCCCTTACATACCCCAGAATCTTAGCCATTAGAGAAAACTTTTGAAGAGGAACACATTCCTTTCAACGTCATGGGTGATTGTAGAAATGGCGCTAACCCAACAGGGGAAGCACAAATATACACTTATCCTATTGCTCTCGATCAAGATGATTATACAACTATGGAAAAAAATTCACCAACCTTCTTACCAACTTTCAGAGGTTTATCCTCCGAAGACCCTAACAAGTTCCTATTTGGTTTAAATTTTTGTGTCAGACATACAACTATAAGAATGATAACAAAATACTGAAGATTTTTCCCTCCACCCTGAAGGACGTTGCAATGCGTTGGTTCATGAGATTAGCTTTAGGGTCAATAACCTCTTGGGACAATATGGAGTCTTCCTTTTGGAAAAATACTAGAGTTACTGTAGAGTAAGCAATAGGAAAGAGGCGTTTTTCAAACTAAGGAAAAATGAAGATGAAAGCCTAGAAGATTACCTGGATAGGTTCATCTTCTTATCTAAACGATGTGGTGGAGAAGCCATAAGTCTGGAAATTATGAAGACCATATTTCTCAAGGGACTTGATGAAGATGCTAGGAGAATCCTAGATTTAATGGGAAAAGGAGATGTGTCCCAACTTGGACTCGATGATATCACTGAGTTATGTCAAAATTTCTCTCGTACTCAAGGAGGTATTCATAAATATACTCTTTTTCAGAGGTTCCAATGAAATAGGTAAACTATGTGAGGAGATAGAAAATATCAAAACTAAGATTCTTGTTCAATTAAACACCATGCTAGATGGAATATAGGCCAAAAAACATAATCCTGAGACCTTCTCCATGTATTTTCCTAGGTGTCAAAACAAAATTCTATTAAGAGAATTCCCTTTGGACAAAATAGATGTTTTCCAAGTTTGTGAGAAGAGTCATGCCACTGATCAATGTGAGATCCTAAATGCAATCAAGAATTCCAAGAAAAGGACATCTCAAGTTGAGTAGGAGGTTAGCTTTGTAAATCAAAGACCTGGAGGGAATTTTTCTTATGGCTAGAATTCAAATCCCTCCTGGTGGTCCCCAAACAATTGGAATAATAATGAATGGGTGACACCTTGGCCTCAAGAACCACCTAATTTGGGAGATTACCCTTGGGGACCACCTAATTGGGAAAATTAGTCTTGAGGAAAACCCCAATGGCCAAACCAAACTAGACTCAACAATAATGGTATCCTCAAAATCTTGCTCCTTAATGGAATCAACCTCAAAATTAGTTTTACACTGGGCCTAGGAGGATGTCTAATCCATAGCAGAACCTTTTACCAACCCCTCAGAACCCTCAACAAAATGAGCAGGTCAACCAACCACAACTCCCAGCACAAACTATTCCTAATCCAAAGATAATCTTCAAAATACCCTAGTGTATTCTACAAAACAAGAAAATGTGACTTGGCTTAATGCTATTTGTATACACTCAAATTTGGTTTGGAGGAATTAATTAAATACAAGTTATTTAATTAATGATCTTTAATTCTTCTAATTATAAATAAATTAAAAAAATTATTTATATAGTTCATTTTCTTTAATTCTTCCTATCTTAAATCATTTTCTTCATGTCTTAATTAAATGAACAAATGTAATTAGTTTGTTTTATTTAATTAATCTCCTCTCATTAAATTTGAATTCTAAATTTGAATTTAAGCACATTTCTACTAACTTCTTCCCACCTTTTACTTCATCATGTGTCTCAAGAAATTAAATATTTCTAATATTTAATTTGGCATTTATCCTCAACAAGTTTTAACCAATTTGGGACACTTGGCCTTCATCTTCATTTGATTCCTCTTCACACTTGGCAGTTTGTTCTTCTAAAGGGAACACACTCCCCTTTTCTCTCTAACCTCTTCATCTTCAATCGTTCTTCTCCAAATGAAGTCCAACCCGTTGATTTATGCCACCTAAGCTCTGTTGATGGTGTTTTCTGCACAGCAACAACTCAGACAGAAAATGATATTCTATCTCTCTTGAAAGGCTATTTTCAACAATAAATAACTAAAAAACACCCCAAGGTCTCTCGGGTGTCAGGTCATGATGATGCATAAACAACTCAAATAATATGTGAAATGCTGGTAATCACAATCGGACCTTACTACAAGCAAACTGTATCTTTCCGATTTATCAGATCTTACAATATGATGATCTCAAGTCCTAAATCTAACCAGATAATAAAGAAACAACAAAAGATAAGGATGCAGAGATATGATAAGATCTAAAATATTCCTAGAATGAACAATGCCAATGACAGATATTTGGAATGGACCAATCTTAAATAACTAATTCTTGATCAACCCACAATGCAATATCACAAGAACGGTGCAATCTTCTAAGGTATATAGATTTTCAAATCATAGATATTCATCCACAATCGAACTAAGCACAAAATAGATATATGGTCCAGGTTGACTTCACCAGCCCTAGCAACGAAAACTTTGACCAACGCTCAATCAATCCACAAGTGGCAGCTTGAATTCAGCAATCAGGACCTCAAATGGAGACTCTCAAAAGCCAAAGCAGAAAGAAAGTGAAGAATGAAATCAAAATGATGCCCAAAAGGTCTTAAATCCATCCACACTCGTGTCTGAGTGAAGGTACTTCGAGCATTAATGAGCGATAAGACGTATCAAGGAAATTCGAGAACCCGAGCCCAGAATGGACTTCAGAAAAAAACCAAGCCAAACGGAAAATCCGGAAGGACACGAATTCCGCGAAAATGGTAGAAACCCGATGAATTAAAAAAAGTTCAGGATTTTAACGCAGTTCAGGAAAATCTGCTCGGCCCAGAAAATCCCGAATTCAAGCAGAAACCCGGATTTCAGAAAATTCAGCAGTAAACGGACAACGAACCAGGGCCCGGGAGAATCCGCTAGAGCTGGAAAATCCCGAACTCAGGTCAAAACCCAGATTTTGACTAAAACCTAAGTTCAACCAATTCAAGCCTCAAGGCAAGACTAAAGCTAGTAAGACCAACATCTCAAGACCTCGAAAGACACATCCAATAAAACCAAAGGTCTAAAGACATCCTGAAAAGAGGGTCCCTACTCTAAGTGGGGCGTGTGTGCAAAACTGCACAACAAGCTCATGCCTTAGAAAATCTATAAGTAGACCCTCATTTACAACAAAAGCATATAGAGAGCTAAGCATAATTACACTCTGTAGAATTATCATTATCATTATCATCTTAGCTTTGAGCATTCTAGTACTTGCATTTTAGTATTAAGTAGTTTAATCATGGCATTGCCATTAGCAACATCTTAATTACTATAGTTGCATCACATCATCTTGATTAGCAAAATCATAGCAACATCATTATCTTTTTAAATCATCTACAACTATTTTAGCAATCATGTAGTGTAGGAAATATTTCTTGCATTTCCAACATCTCTCATTCTTCAGGTTTTCATTTGGAAAGTCATGTGCACAAACAATCTGAGAGAAAAATGACTTAAAGAATCCTTTGGAGATAGAGGACAATGAGACACCATTGGGGAGTTAGTTGTTTTGATTTGATTACCATTTGAATTCCTTGATATAGTGTTTGATTGGTGTGTTGCATAGGTTCTAATTGCTTATTCACGATAAATTTTATATAGCACACATAAACTGGCGCCCATCGTGGGGCCTAGCCTCATTTTTTAACATTTTCTGGCAAGTTTTTATCAATAGGTTTGATCATGAATCTCGATGTAGTGCACCCATGGATTCTTTCAATGCATAGGTGGTGAATTTTGGTGCATCTAGGCACTGTTATAGTGCATACGCGACATCTTTCTGTGCATCTTCCTCTTCTTTCAACACATCTACAAGATTTGGTTTCCCTTTTGTGTTTTCCATAATAGAGCATAGAGTCTATTTAATATCACATACATTGAATCTTTTAGTGCATATGGTCTTTGTTTTAGCGCATACACTCTTTATTTACATGAATTCAAAATTATGGGAATTGATCTATTTCTTTCTATTTTGTAGGTGCTCTATACGATGTCAAAGACATTATCTAAAACTCCTAACGGTGTTTGTAGGGGCTAGAGTTGTTTTTCCTTTGATTAAATTAGGCATCTAGTTTTATTAAAAGTTTAATGAACACCATGTATATTATGTTTGTAAAGTGATAGGCCTATGCTCTCCCCTTCACTAGGTGACTAGAATTCTAGACTCACTCTTTCATTTTATTGCAGTAGCACCTTTAGAAGGCCTGCCGTCATGGGAAAAAGTACTCACCCTACGAGAATGACCTACGTGGGAACGACTAAAGCCAAGTATTCCAACCCACTATAATCAAACATGATTGTGATGAAAATAACATTCAATGGTAGTGTGAATTGATAACCATCCCCAAAGCCTTTGTTCTAAAGGTTGGGAGGTCTCTTGAGGGATTTTATCATTTGCCACACCAAACAGAAACCCTTACTAAGAACTTTAAGTGTAGTAGCCAGCCAAGTCAGTTCCTGAACATTATAATATTCACTGTGCAAGGGGAGGGAAGAATCTTCCCCCAAGATACTCACCATATAATTACCAAGGATTATTGGCCAAAAGCGGAGGATTCGATTTTGGTTAAGACCTGGAAAAGGAAAAAACATGAATGCCCTCTAGGGGGTGACACGATTGTGTGAGCTGACATAGTTCTAAGATGTGCGTTGTGATGTTATTAATGATCCTTGACATTAGAAGAGTCTAACTGATCTATTTGCTATTGTTCAATACTAGTGGAAATCAAAGAGATCGAACTAGATCCTAGAACATACACTTAATGTTTAGATCATAGGATGAAACAACTATTTTACTACTTGCTTCTATGTTTGAAATCATTATTTAGAAGATCACCAAATTTAAAACACCCAATTCATTGATTTAAAAATAAGAAAACCAGACAAACTTCTAAAAATAGTGACCATTTCTAGTTTAGCGCATAAACTTCTTGTTCCAACACATTGAGTTCATAGTCTGGCGCATCTAGGTTTTGTTCTGGCACATTCACCACATCTTTCAGCACATATAGGGTTTTTTTTAGTGCATTTTCCCTCATCTTTTAATGCATCAACTTCCTATTTTCGCGCATTTAACTTGCAGTTTAGCATATAAGCTTTATGTTCCAGCACATTTGCCTCATAAATCAATGCATATAAGGTTTATTCTAGTACATTCACAACATCTTCTAGCACATATAAGTTCTATTCTAGCATATTTGCCTCATCTTTTAGAGCATAATTTTCTTGTTTTGGCTCATCTAGCTGATAGTCTAGTGCATCCAAGCTCTGTTATGGTGCATTTGTCCCATCTTTTAGCACATTTGCAACTTGTTTTAGCGCATCCATCTAATTCACAAATAGAGAGCTAAATTGACCTTCTATCTGACAATTAGAATCACATTTAGGGATCCTTTCTAGAACAAAGATTATTCCTCATTACAACATCAGTTTAAACTTGAAGAAACTAGCCTTTGCAAGTGAAATTCCTTTAACTAAACTTGGATCAAACATCTTAAAGTTCCTAATCATCAAATCTCATCTCTGATTGTTAGCTAAGTTTCATCATCAGGATCTATCATCCTTCATCATAAAACAAACGTTGCACATCAAATTTTAACCATAGTCTCATCAATAGGATCCATCATCCTATTTGACTTGGGTATTTATTGGCACTCCCAAACAAAGATCAAAGTATAGAAAACCTTTAACACTTGCATGCCCATTTTAACAAGATCTCAAAAACAAAAAATCAAAGAGAAAGAAATTGAAACCCAAACTACCATGGAAAAAGGGGAAGAAAACCCCTTTCATAGATTTCATCAACCTGAAACAAATGAGATAATTGATGAGGACATTCAACAAGCTCAACAAGACCCTAATTTTCACAAGTTCATGGATAAAATTCTAGAAAAATATGGAAAGAAATACTTTTTGATGTTGGAAAACAAAGGTGTGAAACTACCCAATGACTTTGATGTAATCCAATTGAAAGGAGCTCCCAAGAAAACAAAAGATGACTCATGAAACATAGATCCAATGAATGCTTTAACTCAACAAATCCAAAATCTTCAATAACAAATCCAAGACATGCAAAGAGGAACAACCAAGAGATATTTGTTGCAAGACATCTGTCCTTATCCCTTTGACAAAAATATGAATATGATACCTTTCCCACCAAACTGTGATCTTCCAAGATATGACAAATACAATGGAAAATCTGATCCTCAAGATCATGTAAGAGAATTTTGCACCATGAGTTTGGAATTTTCACATGAAGAAACCTATTTGATGAAATTATTTCCATGGAGTTTGGGTGGTCAATGCATGGAATGGTTTTCAAAACTCCCACTAGGTATTAGATCATTTGAAGAGTTGGTAAATAATTTTATCACCCAATATTCATACAGCATTCAACATGAAATAACCATGAAAGATCTTTGTAACACAAAACAGAAAAATGGTGAGTCATTTCTCACATTTCTACAAAGATGGAGACAATTATTTGCTAGATATGCCTGTCCTATACTTGAGAAAGAAAAAATGGAGATTTTTATTGAAAATATTAACAATGAGATGAGTTATAGACTCCAATTGCAATTTCCACCCAACTTTGAAAAAATTATTGAAAATGGACTTAAGATTGAGGAATCCTTGGTTAAAATAGGAGTGTAAAAAATCTATAATGAAGGACCAAACTCAACAAACTCTTCTAATCATCATAACAACAATGAAAAATCAAAATTCTGGAGAAGAAATAAAAATGTTGGTAATGATGGTGCAACTGATACACATAACACAAAACAAGTCTTCAATTTATAAGGTATTACACCAAAAAACAATCAAAACAACAAATAAAACAACAATGAATCTAAACCATAATCAACACTATATCGAACACCATCAAATCATAAAAAATTTACACCTTTGGGGCAGTCACTTGAATCGACATTAAAAGAACTTCTTGCAAATAAACTCATAAAATTAATAGAGGCACGAGATTTCAAACCATGAGTGAAACCATCATGGTGGAACGATGCATATTACTGTGATTTTTATAGAAACAAAGGTCATAAAACAAATGATTGTATGTAGATAAAATGTTTGGTGCAAAACTTAATAGACAAACATGAAATATCGATAGAAGGACCTCAAACAAATGCTGATCATGGAGCATTTAAAAATCCTCTACCCAACTATGAAAAAGGGGAATATTCTTCAACAAACACCAAAGGGAAAAATGTGAATTATGTTTATGATACTACAATCCTTCACATTGTTGAAGCTCATAATCAAGTTAATGAAATCAAAATTGAGCATAAACAAGACATTGCTACAACTGATAATCAAATCAACATAATCAAAATCAACAATAAACAAGACAACCTGCCAGTAAATGTGACCACAAGAGCACAAACCAAGTTTGTATTGAAAGGAAATACATCTAAAATACCTGTTGCCCCTTCAAATCAATACAATATCGTAGACCAATTGCAAAATATTCTAGCACAGATATCGATACTAGAACTTCTTAAAATTCACCAGCCCATAAGGAAATTCTAGAAAAGGCTTTGGTGGATGCCACAGTACCAACTAATTTGGAAGTTTTTCAATTCCAGGCCATGGTGGGATATTTGATTGCACCCCATTGTTTATCATTCTCAGAAAACAATGATGCATCACTCACTCATCCACATAATGCTCCACTCCATATTGAGGTTTTAATCCATAAACATCAGGTCAAAAACATTTTAATAGATGGAGGAGCTGGTCTAAATATCTACACCTTAAAGATTATTCGTGCATTGGGATATTCAGAAAATGCAATAGATTCCAGAAGAAAGATCACCATAAAATCTTATGATGATGAAGAAAGATCCTCTCAAGGACTGATAGTATTGCCAATTCAAGTGGGACCAGTTGTAAAAGATATAATTTGTCAGGTGTTGGAAAAATATTTGACTTACAACATACTCTTGAGTCAACCTTGGATCCATGAAATGCAAGTAGTGCCATCAACATACCATCAATGCTTGAAGTTCCCTTACAATGGACAAGAGATTACAATTTCAGTAGATTCTAATAATCCTCAATACTGCAACACTCTCAAGACAATCCAAGATGTTTTTGTACCACACAACAAAGAAGCTCTCACTTCTATTTCATCAAGCAATGAAAGCCAACTCAATTCTTTGTCAAATCAGTTTGAGAAAAAGGTTTTGTCGAAAGATAAAGGTATTGGTGATCCCATTTCCTCAAGTAATGAAAGCCAACTAAATTCCTTGTCAAAACAGTTTGAGAAAATATTTAGTTGAAATATAAAGGCATAGGTGAGTATTCAATTGAGCAGTCCTTATGTCTCTCACAGCTGCTACCTTCTCCAAAATCATGTGGATAGCCATCAACATCTAGACAACAATCTTCACAACCCACCATGCTCTTTGATGGTACATTTGTAAAAGCAGGAACTCTAGTTGATGAATCTAAGGACAAAGGAATTCTAAATTATCTTTATAAAGATGAAGATGAATCCACAACAACTTCCAATATACCAACAGCGAAATATGGTAAAGGATTCACAATCTTAGATAAGATGGGATATGAAGGAAAAGGTCCTATTGGAAAATTAAAAGAAGGCATTGTGGAACCAATTCAGCCTATCACAATCAATGCAAAAGACAGGACATGATTAGGATACAAAGAAGTGACAAAAGAAGAAACCACTCAATAGATTTGTAAGTGAATCCTCCAATTGCAAGCTAGTTCTGAAAAAAACTCAAAAGAATATGAATGGGATTCACTATCTGAAGTATCTTTTGAAGAAAAATAAATCGATGTGATAAAGAGGTATGCACCCATGCATATGGAGGGACAAAGTTCAGGGTCTAGACCACTTGAATTTGGATCAGTACATATCGATGACTCTAGTGAGGACAATAAGACATCAAGCGACATAGATCATTCAGAAGAGAGTAACATTGTAGACCTTGACATTGCTATCAAATAATTTGAAATTTTTTCCATCATTACCCTTATCACCTTTGACCTTGACCAATATGATGATTCCTTACCTTTGATACATCCCGAAATTATTGAATGGGAAAAACCGAGCCTCTTGACATCCCTATCTTTTCAAATGATGATGCCATTGTCAACTTCCTTTGTTCTGAAAGTCCAAAAACAAGTTCCACCAATGAATTTCATAACAAAAATTCCAACCAGGGGAGTGCCAAATCTCTTAGCTGCAAAGTAAAGAATACAAAAAAATGATCTAATGGTGAAAACCATACAGTGGCAATATTAGATCATGAAAAAGTAAAAATAAAGAGCGTATCCAACAGTGAAAACCTCTCTGAGGCATTGAAGGATGAGAGATTTGACACTCTTCCTGAGCATTATCATGAAAGATCTTCAGTATTGGTTGAGCCTACGCAATCCATAAACATTGGTACAACGGAAATGACAAAGACTACACCTAGCAACATCAATGATAGAGGAAGAAAAGACAAATTTCACCAAATTCTTTGAAGAAAGACATCAATTTTGCTTGGTCCTATGCTGACATGCTAGGAATAGATCTGGATCTAATAATGCATCATTTATCCCTACCACTTGGATTGAAGCCAGTACAACAGAAATTGAGAAAAATGCATCCACACAACACCCTACTGGTGAAAGTAGAATTTAAAAAATTATTAGATATAGGGTTCATCCAACCAATCGACTATGCAAAATGGATTTAAAACATTATACTAGTCTCCAAACTAGAAAAAAACATTAGAATATGCACAAATTTTAGGGATCTTAACAAGGCTTGTCCGAAGGATGACTTTCCTCTGCCCAATATAGACATCATTGTGGATTTAACAGCAGGACACACTATGCTATCACTCATGGATGGCTTTTCAAGTTATAATCAGATTAAAAATTGCACCAGAAGACCAAGACAAAACAAATTTCACATGCCCATGGGGTACATTTTGTTGGAATGTCATGGCTTTTGGATTAAAGAATGCAGGAGCCACCTATCAATGTGTAATGACAACAATATTTCATGACATGATGCACACATTCATGGAGGACTATGTGGATGACCTGCTAAAATCATTCACTAGGGAAGGACATCTAGAAATCTTGGATAAAATCTTCACTCGATTGGAAAGGTTCAATGTGCAATTAAACCCAAAAAAGTGTGTGTTTGGAGTAACAATAACAAAGCTCTTAGGATACATAGTCTTAACTAAAGGCATCGAAGTAGATCCAACAAAAGTCAAAGCAATCATGGAAATGCCACCTAAGAACATTAGCCAACTAAGATCTCTACAAGGAAGATTCCAATCCATTAGAAGATTCATCGTGCAACTAACGAACAACAGTCATCCCTTTACTCATTTGTTACACAAGAATGTTTCTTTTAGATGGGATGAAAAATTTGAAGCTTCCTTTAATCAATTGAAACAATATCTAATGACTCCACCTATATTGGTACCATCGATAGCGGGAAAACCACTTCTACTCTACATAGCAACTACTGAGGTATCTTTGGGAGCTTTTCTAGCACAAGAAGACTCTACAGGAAAGGAAAGGGCTATCTACTACATCAGCAGAACACTGAATGGCTATGAAATTAACTACACATTCATTGAAAAAGCTTGTTTGGCAGTGGTGTTTGCTACTCAACAATTGTGACACTATAAGTTAACACATACCATCAAACTAATAGCCAAGATAGATCCATTAAAATGTCTACTCAACAAAGCCACTCTAACAGAAAGATTAGCAAACTGGGTGATGATATTGAGTGAATTTGACATTCAGTATGTGGATAGAAGAGAAATCAAGGGCCAAGAAATAGCAGATCAATTAGCTAAAGCACCATTGCAAGATGACCATCCTATGCACATTGAATTTCTAGATGTAGATGTCCTCACAATGACATCACAACATTGGATATTATACTTTAATGGGTCTTACACTCAACATGGATCGGGTGTTGGAATCCTATTTGTTACTCCTCAAGGACACACTATCCCAAAATATTACAGGTTGATGTTCCCTTGCACAAACAACATGGCAAAATATGAAACACTAATCATTGGGATCAAGGTAGCAGTGGAATGGAAAATCATAGAATTACAGGTTTATGGAGATTCTCAATTAGTCATGAATAAGGTTAATAATGATTATAAAAAAAAAGATGACAAGTTGATGCCATACAAAAGAATGGTAGATGAATTCAAGAAATACTTTGTTGAGATCAAGTTGGAACAAATTCCAAGAGTCGACAACAAAGTTGTGGATTCCATGGAAACCATTGCTTCTCTTCTACAAATACCAAAAAATAAAGTCGTTATGAATTCATGGTGGAACAATTGTTTAATCCCACATAAGAAAATATTGAATCCCAAGTCGTGTGCCATCTAGTTGATGTTGATTCTTCAATCTATGGGAAGATTTATACCTATCTAAGAGATGATACCCTTCCACCTTATCTATCTCGGAACCAAAAACACAACTTTATCTGTCAAGCAACTCGACACACCCTGATAGTTGATACACTTTATCGATGAGGTCTCGATGGTACTCTCCTTCGATGTTTTGAACATGACGAATTTGAAACCACTTTACGAGAAGTTCATGAAGGTATTTTTGGTTCTCATTCAAGTGGTCTTACTCTTGCTAAGAAACTCCTACGCTTGGGATATTATTGGCCGAACATGGAGAAAAAATATTTTCAATTTTTTAAGTGTAAGAAGTGTCAAGTCCATGGAAATCTCATACATGCACTGGTGTAGGAGTTGCAACCATTCACATCAACCTAGCCTTTCTTTCAATGGGGACTTGATCTTGTGGGTAAGATTCATCCATCTTCCTCTAATGGACATAAATTCATAATCACAACCACTGAGTATTTCACAAAGTGGATTGAAGCCATCCCATTAACCACCATCACTAGTAAACAAATTTCCTCCTTTATCCTGAACTACATTGTCTATCGGTATGGCATCCCTAGCTCCATTGTCACTGATAATGGTAGACCCTTCAAAAACTAAGATGTACAAGAAATTTTTGAAAAACTCCACATCTAACACCACTTTTCCACACCCTATTACCCTCAAGGGAATGGCCAAGCAGAAGCCTCAAATAAGACCATTTTGAAAATCTTGAAGAAAATTGTCAATGAGGTTGGATGTGACCGGCATGTTCAATTAAACCATGCTTTGTGGGCATACCATACTAGCATTCGCACCCCCATAGGAGCCACACCATATGCTCTTATGTATGGATCAGAAGCCATCTTACCTATTAAGGTTGAGTTACCTTCACTCTAGGCATCATTGAAAGGAATCATTTCAGAGGAAGACTATAGGGTATCCAGACTACAGGAGTTGGAATTGTTAGATGAACATCATCAGCATGTTATTGATCATCTCAAAGATTATCAACAAATAATTTCAATGAGCTATAATCACAAGGTAAGACTGAGAACATTTCAGGTTGGCTACTTGGTCCTAAAAGAGAATCCTCACAATCAACAAGATCGGGAAAAGAAGGGAAAATTTGAACCTAATTGGCTAGGTCCTTTTGTCATCATATCAGTATATGGATCTAGAGCCTATCAGCTATCTACACCTAAAGGGGACCTATTTATACATAACTCATCTCGTGCATAGTTAAAAAAGTTGAAAAATCCAAAAAAAAAGTTAAAAAGCTGAAAAATAAAAAAAAAAGTAAAAAGCTAAAAAATCCAAAAAATTAAAAAAGTTGAAAAATCCAAAAAAAACAAAAAAGATTTTTTTTTAAAAAAAGTAAAAAAAATAAATACAAAAAAAGTGAAAAATAAAAAAAAATCATTACCTTGATGAAAACCTGGCAAATAGGCATCTTGGTGACAACAAAATCATAAAATCAAAAAAAGTGCAATAAAAATAGATAGTGAAAACCTGACAAAAGGTGTTATTTGTGATAGATTAGCTTTTCCATCTATTGGAACGTGTGTCAGTCGTCTAATTTTTGCCATCATTATGCCTGACCTTCAGAAAAACCTCATGTACATATCTGGGCATCACAGTCATGTTTCACCTTGGCTTGGTGATCATTGTGCATATTCACAATAAATGGTTGGTTCTCACTAGGTGCAAAATATTGAACTCACTAGGGGCAACCTGCTTTGAGCTTAAAACAATAGAAAAACAACAGTCAGACAACATAACAAACATAACAATCACAACAAAATTCAACATTGAACATCAATCACAATCTTTCAAAAACCAACCATCCAAATCAATAGCCAAATCAGTCAAAACAAATCTAATTGGATGATGTTCTTCTAAATCATGATTTAATCACTTTAGCATGAATGTTCAATTGTTGTATTTTTATTGTTGTTATCATTTCTCTGGAGCAACTTGAGGATGTCATGAACTAGAGAAGCTATGATGGAGTATGATATTTTCTTTGTCTGTTGTTTGTGAGTTGATCATTACTACTATGTAAATCTATCACGGGACGTGCTCTACAAAGTATCATTGATGACATTCCGGATTTGCATAGGAAAAGGATTGAATCTTATCTATTTTACACAAGCTATACTCAAGTCATCTCAGTTCAATTATGCCTAAATGCTTGTGTTACCTTGCAATATCAAAAATCAATGGAAGTTGTACTTAGGTCATCATGGTCTAATTATACCATCGATGTTTGTACTAAATTTCAACATATTAAAAGCTCAATGATGATACCAAGCAAAATAAATTTGGCTGACAAGATGACAACATTGCATATTTAGATTTGCATGGTTAAGACAGATTGCATCCATATTAGTTTTGCATCTGCATTTTAGATTTTCCAAGGCTGGCTAATTTCAAAATGATTTTATCTCTCTCATTCAAGGATTGAGTACATTTGACATGAACAAAAAAAAGGGGGATCATTCACATGTAGTTGCATAATCATTATCATATCATACATACATTAGAAGGTATTATCATAGGTCATCCATCCATGCATTAGATCATATATTTGCATTAGAAAAATACAAAAACTAAAGTGTATCACATCTTAGACGTTACATGATCAAATCCATCTCATATATCATAAAGCATCATCCATAAAGCCATATAGAATCATAATCCATGCATCATCATTTCATCATACACAACCATACACACCCATGGAATAATCATATAAAACATCGCATAGCATATAGAGAAGAAATCAAATGCATTCACCATACACATTCATCATAAAAGCATATAGACAACATATAGATCAATAGCATCTCTTGCATCTCATATAATCTCAAAATAATCAATGTCAAGTGTACAATGATATCACAAAACATGGAGAGATTCATCAATAACATGGCAAAAAATCATAAAGTATCTGACTAACTAAATGTATACATCTAGTCTCAATATATCAAATGTGAGCACAAGGCTATGTGTTGCTCTCCCCAGATAATGTAGACCTCGTTGTGCTTGTTCCTACACCACCAGATGGACCTGCACTTGGATTCCTATCTGATGGATCTCTGGGAGGTGGCCCAATCACACCCCTACTTATAGTCCGAGAATGACTCCAACCTGATCTGGCACTGACAGACTATGCATAGCTAGGGGCACGCCACTCTGCAGGAACTGTCTCAAAGTATCGTAGCCTACAATACTCTTCCTCACTAGTTGAATTTCGAACATCTCTCAGCATATCCCCTATAGTGGTCCCCTCAGAAACTCTCTATAATTGTTGGATGTTGTGGTTGTGTTGTTGATATGTGGTTGTCATTGATGTCAACACTATTATAATTGATGTATTGAAGGTTGTATATGTTGAGGATATTGAGAAAATTGTTAAAGAAAGAGTTGTAGGTTTCCAGTGGAATAGTGAAGGTCATGAAGGTGTCTTGCTCAGTATGTTGATGATCAATCATTGTGGACTAAAGGGTTTATTTATGAGAGTATCTAGTTTATCCACCAGAAGTTTCAGAGGTTCGCATGAAGTTTTGATCATGTTATGAACAACCATGTTTTGACATTTTTTCTGTGGTTTTAGTTAGTATTCTTGAGTGAAGTTTATGTGATTCTAGAAATTTCAGTTGTTGTGGATGTTTCTTTGTTGCTTCTTATTGCTTGTGGATGCTTCTAGATCATTCTCTATCTTTGTTGCATGTCTGTATTGATCGGTGTGCTCGTGGTTGAATATTTTTCTCATGTGTTCAGGTTTTCATGTTCTTGTCCAACATAGTGGTTATAACGTGTTGTGGATCCTTGGAGATTAAAATTTGAATGTTTGGCACACTCGAGGATGTTGTTTTGGGCCACAACATAATATTGGTCGACGGTGTTTGATTCACATTGAAAATTTATTTGTAAATTTGGGCTGACATTGAAAATATGTTTTATATTTTGGCCAACAAAGTTGATGTAAATCCATGTTGTGGATATATAAGAGTAGATGTTTGTGCGAAGTTATGCATGCGTGTAGTGTGAAGAAGTTTCAAAGAAAGTGCAAGTGTGCAAATAGTGATCTAATCATTCATTTTCAAAGCAAAGTGTGAAGAATTTTGAGCAAAGTGTGAAGGATTATTTCTATGCTTAATCGAAACTGTAATCAGGCTTTTATACAAGCTATTTTCTCGTTTCATACCCTACAGATCTAATCCGTATTTTTGTAAGATAGTGTGTCTTCTTTGGGCAATGAACCCTCTTGTATTTGAGCAGTGAGCTCTAGGCAGTGTGCCTGAATGCATGTGCATTCCCATTATTCTTCTCTATACTTTTAACAAGGTATAATATTGTGGACTAACATCCACCGTGGTTTTTCCCCTAACAGGGTTTCCATGTAAAAAATCTTGGTGTTTTCTGTATTCCTGATGTGTTGATTGTTTATGGTTTATTGTCCATGCATCAGATTTGAGATTAAGTTAAGTTTGAAAATTTTAAATAATCTATGACAACTGATTCACCCCCCCTCTTAGTTGTATATCCTTATTTTTTCAACAATTGGTATCAGAGTAGGTTCCTCTAAAGAAGTTTAAAAGTTTGAGGTGATCCAAGATGGCATCATACAAGGACAACCCTAGATTTGATGGAACATACTACTCTCTATAGAAAGGCAGAATGGAGTGTCATTTGAGGTGTATTGGTGAACCCTTCTGGAATATTACAAAGAACATATATGTTATTCCTGAGAATGGTCCTTCCACTCTTGATGAGGTTAAAGAGGTTGAGATTAACATTAGGGCTATTGAAGCTTTGTTGAGTGGTCTAACAGATTCAGAAATGACAAATGTGATAGGTCTGAAGACAACTCATGAGATTTGGACGAAGCTGGAGACTTTGTATGAAGGATATGTACATGTGAAGGTCGCTAAGCTACAAAGTTTGAAAGGAAAGTATGAAAATATTTCTTCTTTTATGCAAAGAGTAAATGAGCTTGTGATGGGTATAAGATGTGCTGGTGGTACCCTAGAAGAACAAGAAATTGTAGCTAAAGTGCTCAGATCATTGCCTCCCTCTTACAAGTCAAAGGCTCATGCTATTGAAGAGTTCAAATTAGTAAAAAAATTGACAAGGGATATGTTGATTAGTAAACTTGTTGCTTTTGAGTTGAGTGAATTTGGTGATTCTACCCCTAAGCCTGAATCTACATTTAAGGCTTCTATATTAGGAAGAAACAAGCAAAGATATGATCCAGGAGAGTGTTCAAGAAAGAAATTCAAGTATGAGGAAGAGATGAAACAACTAGAAGATGAAGAAAGAGAGGTTGGAGAGCTGGAAGCATTGATTGTGAAGAAAGAAGGCAGAGGACAAGGTAAGTATAAAGGAAAGTTTCCTATTAAATATTTCTCTTGCAGTAAAATAGGTCATTTTGCTTCAAGGTGTGACTGATGAAGAATCTGATAAAGAAAATGGAAATGAAGATGAATGGGTTTTCATTGCTATCAAGGAAAATGGTCTAGTGGCTACTGAATCTACTAAAGTTGAGAAAGCTCTTGAAACCCGAATTGAAGAAAAGGATGAGTGGGTTATTGATAGCAGATGCTCACATCATATGATTGGTGACAAAAGCAAAGTTGTAAGTCTAGAGAAATATGATGGTGGGGTTGAAAGATTCAGAGATAACAATGTTGGTGTGATTCATGGCAGAGGATCTATTTTTCTTGGTGGTAATCATAACACTAATGATGTCCTTTAAGTTGAAGGCTTAAAACATAACCTGTTGAGTGTTGGACAGATGGTGGACAAGGGTTATGATCTTCAGTTCAAAGATGGAAGATGCAAGATACTTGGAAGTTCTGGAAATATGATTGCTTCTGGTACAAAGACAAGAGGTAATATTTTTCACCTAAGTGTTGGTAATGTAAGTTGTTTAATTGCTCAAGTAGATGAAAGCTGGTTATGGCATATGAGGTTGTGTCATGTGAATTTTGATAATATTGTCAAGGTAAGATCCACTCAAGTAGTAAGAGATCTACCTAATCTAGTGAAGCCTGCTAATAAAATATGAAAGGGATGTCAAATGGGTAAACAGACTAGAGTTTCTTTTCAGAGTAAAAAGCATCATTCTAATGGAGTAATAGAGTTGGTGCATACTAATATGTGTGGTCCCTCTAGAATCAAAAGTCTACAAGGAGAAAGGTATTTTATGCTACTTATTGATGATTACTCTAGGATGATATGGGTTGCATTCTTAAGAGAAAAATGTGAAGAATTAGAGAAGTTCAAAATTTTCAAAGCTATGGTAGAGAATGAGACATGTTTGAAGATAAAATACCTAAGGTCAGACATAGGTGGTGAGTTCACCTCCAAGGAGTTCAATTCTTTCTGTGAAGAGAATAGAATCAAAAGATAGTTATCTTCTCCCCAAACCCCTCAACAAAATGGAGTTGTAGAGAGAAAGAACAAAACAATTATGGATGCTGCTAAAACAATGATGATTGAAGGAAATGTACCTCACATCTATTGGAGAGAAGTTGTAAACACTACTATGTGCACTTATAAATCGGGTAAATGTTAATGGTATTTCTAGTAAGACTCCTTTTGAGCTATGGTTTGGTTATAAGCCTACTGTTAAATATTTCAATATTTTTGGAAGCAAGTGCTACATTAAGAGAGATGAGGACATAGGAAAGTTTGATGCAAGGAGCGATGAAGGAATCTTTCTAGGTTACTCTACTAAAAGCAAGGCTTACTAGTGCTATAATAGAAGATTGATAAAAATGGTTGAAAGTGCAAATGTCAGAGTCGATGAGGACTCTGCTAGATCATATAGATACTGTGGATATGATTCAGATGACCAACAATATAGTTCAAACAAAGGGAAGAATGCTCAAACATAGAATCAAGTTTAAATTGTTCTGATAAATCAAGTCAGGAAGTGGAGACAAGTGGAAGTGTAGAAGAAAGAACAAAAGAACCAGAAGTATGAGTGAATCCTAAAACTTTGAGGTATGTGAGATTGAATCATTTAGAGAATCAAATTATAAGAGACAAGAGTAAAGGTGTGCAGAATAGAAGAAGGATTGCAAAAGAGTATTGCCTAATTTCCAAAATTGGGCCTAAAAATGTCAATGAAGCTTGCAATGATGAATACTAGATCTAAGCTATGAAGGAAGAACTAATGCAGATTGAAAAGAATGATACATGGATTCTTGTTCCCAGACCTAAAGATAAAAATGTGATTGGTACTAAATGGGTCTTTCGAAATAAGCTAAATGAATAAGGTGAAGTGGTCCAGAATAAAGCAAGACTGGTATGTAAAGGGTATTCACAAATGGAAGGTATTGATTTTGAAGAAGCCTTTGCCCCTGTTTCCAGAATTGAAGTTGTAAGATTATTTCTTGCTTATGATGCATATAAGAACTATAAAGTTTATCAAATGGATGTGAAGTCAACTTTTCTAAATGGTGAGTTAGAAGAAGAAGTATATGTTGAACAGTCAGATGGATTTCAACTAATTGACAAGAAATGCATGGTTTGCTGATTGAAGAAAGCTCTGTATGGGCTCAAGCAAGCTCCTAGAGCCTGGTATGCTAGACTGGATAAATACTTACTAAAGCTTGGATTCAATAAAGGTACTGCTGACAACAACTTGTATTTTAAGTTGGATCATGATAAAGAGTTGATAATTCAAGTCTTTGTTGATGACATTATTTTTGGAGGAGATGATGATTTATGTATGAAGTTTGTTGATGAAATGAAAAGTGAGTTTAAAATGAGTATGATTGGAGAGATGAAGTTCTTTCTAGGATTACAAGTCACTCAGTTAGACAATTGGATTTTCATATCTTAGTCCAAATATGTGAGAGAGTTACTGAAGAAGTTTGGCATGGAAGAATCAAAGCCTGTTGGTACACCCATGGTAATTGGATTCAAGTTAACACAAAATGATGATTCTCCTAAGGAAAATCAAACAAGATACATTTCAATGATTGGCAGATTGCTCTCCTTAACTCAGACCAGAGCATACATCATGAATGTTGTGTGTATGGTTGCTAGATTTTAGGTTGATCGAAAAGAATCTCATGTGACTGTTGTAAAGAGAATTTGCAGATATCTGAAA
This sequence comes from Sequoia sempervirens, assembly GCA_007258455.2. Taxonomy (NCBI): domain Eukaryota; kingdom Viridiplantae; phylum Streptophyta; class Pinopsida; order Cupressales; family Cupressaceae; genus Sequoia; species Sequoia sempervirens. The sequence goes on from VDFB02370854.1 coordinate 36,927, forward strand.
GGAACAATTGATTTTGGGCTTTGGTATCCTAAAGATGATGATCTTACCTTGAGTGCATATACTGATGCGGATTGGGCAGGAGATGTAGATGACAGGAAAATTACTAGTGGTGGTTCCTTCTTCCTAGAGAAGAAGCTAGTGTCTTGGTTGAGAAAAAAGCAGAATTCCATTTCCCTATCTATTGCTAAGGCAGAATATATTGCTACTGCAAATAATTGTACTCAAGTGATGTGGATGAAACAAATGCTGAAATATATTAGAGTAGTATATGATGAGCCTATTTCCATATATTGTGACAACTCAAGTACAATAAACATATCGAAGAATCTGGTGCTACACTCTAAGACTAAGCACATGTCAATCAAGTTTCACTTTTTTGAGGGAGAAAGTGAGTGAGAAAGAAGTCAGATTAGAGTATGTGCCTACCAAAGAACAAATTGCAGAAATTTTCACCAAGTCGATGCCAAAGGATTCTTTTGAGTATCTCAGAGGGATGTTAGGGGTGATTACCCCTCCTGATATGAACTAGAGATGAATTTACTTGCATCAATTTGTATGCTTCTAAGCTATATTCTGATCTGGATTGATGTTTATGTGGCTACTACTCAGGGGAAGTAGCTAGATGTGTAGATATGTGGTTCAAAGCTTGTATGTGGAAAGATAATGTTTATCTTTTCCATTGATGTCAAAGGGGGAGAAGAGTCATGTGAAAAACTATGAATTATCTGGGGAGAAGAGCCTTGTGGGGTGAAGATCATGTAGAAGAAGTTGAGGAGAAGAGTCAGAATGTAAGGGGGGGTAAGTGTTTTTCACATCATGTGTTTCCATCAATGCCAAAGGGGGAGATTGTTGGATGTTGTGGTTGTGTTTTTGATATGTGGTTGTCATTGATGTCAACACTATTAGCATTGATGTATTGAAGGTTGTATATTTTGAGGATATTAAGAAAAGTGTTAAAGAAAGAGTTGCAAGTTGCCAGTGGAACAATGAAGGTCATGAAGGTGTCTTGCTCAGTACATTGATGATCAATCATTGTGGACTAATTTTTTTTTATTTCTGAGAGTATCTAGTTTATCCACTAGAAGTTTCAGAGGTCCACATGAAGTTTTGATCCTATTATGAACAGTTGTGTTTTCATAGTTTTATGTGGTTTCAGTTAGTGTTCCTAAGTGAAGTTTATGTGATTCTAGAAATTTCAGTTGCTGTGAATGTTTCTCTGTTGGTTCTTTTTTCTTGTGGATGCTTCTAAATCATTCTATATCTTTGTTGCATGTCTGTGTTGATCGGTGTGCTCGTGGTCAAATATTTTTCTCATGTGTGTTTAGGTTTTCATGTTCTTGGCTGACATAGTGGTTGTAATGTGTTGTGGATCCTTGGAGATTTAAATTTGAATGTTTGGCACACACAAGGATTTTTTTTGGGCCACAACATAATATTGGCCGACAGTGTTTGATTCGCATTGAAAATTTATTTGTAAATTTGGGCCAACATTGAAAATATGTTTTATATTTTGGCCGACAAAGTTGTTGATGTAAATCCATGTTGCAGATATATAAGAGAAGATGTTTGTGTGAAGTTATGCATGCGTGTGGTGTGAAGAAGTTCCAGAGAAAGTGCAAGTGTGTGAATAGTGATCTAATCATTTGATTGTAGAGTAGAGTGTGAAGAAGTTTGAGCGAAGTGTGAAGGAGTATTTATGTGCTTAACCGAAACTGTAATCGGGATTTTGTAGAAGCTATTTTCTCAGTTCATACCCTATGGATCTAATCTATATTTCTCTAAAACAATGTGTCTTCTTTGGGAAGTGAGCCCTCTTGTATTTGAGCAGTGAGCTCTAGGCAGTGTGCCTGAATGCATGTGCATTCCCATTATTCTTCTCTATACTTTTAACAGGGTATAATATTGTGGACTAACATCCACCGTGGTTTTTCCCCTAACAGGGTTTCCACGTAAAAAATCTTGGTGTTTTATGTGTTCCTGATGTGTTGATTGTTTATGGTTTATTGTTCATGCATCAGCTTTGAGATTAAGTTAAGTTTGAAAAGTTTAAATAATATGTGACAACTGATTCACCCCCCTCTCAGTTGTATGTCCTTGTTTTTCCAACAATAATCTCTCAACTAAGGCCTCTGCATGCTCACATCTCTACCTTGTGACATCTCTCTATTGTTAGAGAGGCAATCTGCACTTGTGTCTGTGCTAGCTTTCCCTATAAACCCTGCACCTGTTCCTGTAAGGCATTTATCTATGCCTGCTTCTGACGGGAAGGCACACAAATTTGAATATGAGATGGTCCTGACCGTTGTTGTCTTGAAGGAACAATAGATCTCCTCCTCCGGGTACCTTGAAATCTAGTGTCTACCTGCCACCTACACCACCGCCACCAACCCCATCTCCACCACCATCTCCATCCTCATCATCTCCCTCATCATCACCATCTCCCCCACCCCTCCTCTGTCTCAATGCCTGCTCATCATCCAATGCCGATGTTGGCTCATTTGGACTGAATATCCTTAGGAAAGAACATGTGAAGAAATACTAAGAATACTCATCTGTCATCACAACCTCTGTGATGTTTGGATAGTAATCCCACACATGTTCCTACAATCCAAAGTGCTCCTTTCATGTTGCATCATAAGATAGAGTGGGTCCCCACTCTGGAATGTGTTGTTGTCTCCGAGCATATAAAGCAACTCCCTGGGACATCCCCTGCACTCAGCCATACTGACGGAACACTCTCATGAATAGGAATCTCTTGATAACAAATTGTGTCTGACCAATTAGATACATCATAGTGCAAACATAGGGAATCTCAATATCATCCTTGGGCCACTGCTCACAATCTAAATATGGCTACCATGTCATGGTCTCTAGATCATCAAGAACACATTGCCAATACTCTAATTTTACTAGCTTGTGCTGGACAACTAGACCTATCCAATTAGATACCTCATAGTGCAAATATAGGGAATCTCAATATCATCCTCAGGCCACTGCTCACAATCTAAATATGGCTACCATGTCATGGTCTCTAGATCATCAAGAACACATCGCCAATACCCTAATTTTCCTAGCTTGTGCTGGACAACCAGACCTATGTATCCAAAAAAATATGGCAACCAACTGGACGAGCTCTCTTTAACACAAGATGAGTAACAGCTATATGCTTCCAAGCCCAAATATGAAGTAGTGTCACCCTAGTTGATAGACTCACAACTCCAAGATATACCACCTGATGAAGATCATGATACAAATGAGCTAACATGTAGGAACCCCATGCATATTGAATCTCTTACGTGATCATACTCTCTAATATCCTACCCCATCCAATGGATATTCCCTTTGACCTATGGTCAGGATATATGAAACCTCCAATGAATCCAACTAGAACTCATGGTAAGGGCTCATATGAATCAATTATCTCCTACCATGGGATCTCATAACTGCTAATCCCATCGTCAAAAAAAATCCTCCTCAGTGCTTCAGTACCTCCCTGCTCAGTATAATCATAGATGACTAACTCACCAACCACGAGAATCCCCAATATTCGATACACATCCTCCAGAGTAACTGTCATCTCATTAGTGGCTAGATGGAAAGTGTTGTGGTCACTGTGCCACCTCTCAGCTAATGTGGTCAACAGTCCCCTATTTATCCTATACTAGGGCATGTCAATCAAGGAAGACAAACCACATTGTGCAATAATATCCAAATCCACCTGCACCAAATGTGGAATCATGTCTCAAGTCTTTAGGAAGTGCTCTTGAGACTAAAGAACTCTAAAATCCTCCTATAATCATCACATATCACAAATCAACATTTTATCAATCAACCTCTCAATCAATCTAAACATCTCTAATGAGATTTTGATCAAATATCGTGGAGCGTCTATCATTGACTCTCACCTATCATGAAGTAATAGGGCATTGAGTAAGATGGTGAAGTAATTAAGTGGGATTGTTTTTATTTTTTCAAACAGGGCATCATTTAATCAATTGGTAGGATCATTCTTCATTATCAGGAGATAAATTGTCTGAACATCATACAATTTGAAAATCATCAAAAAATCATAAAAATTTCAAAAATTCAAAAAAATCCTAAAAATTCAATTTTTTCTCGATTTATCTCCCAAGGGGGCATACATGCATCATCACTTGAAAATTAGCGTCTGGGGCATATCATTTTTTTTTTTATCAGCACTATCAGCAAATTTTTCTTTGAAGCAATATGTCGCAAACACATGACTTCAAAGAGGGGCAAAATGTATACACTCAAATTTGGTTTGGAGGAATTAATTAAATACAAGTTATTTAATTAATGATCTTTAATTCTTCTACTTATAAATAAATTTAAAAATTTATTTATATGTTTCATTTTCTTTAATTCTTCCTATCTTAAATCATTTTCTTCATGTCTTAATTAAATGAACAAATGTAATTAGCTTGTTTTATTTAATTAATCTCCTCTCATTAAATTTGAATTCTAAATTTGAATTTAAGCACATTTATACTAACTTCTTCCCACCTTCCACCTCATCATGTGTCTCAAGAAACTAAATATTTTTAATATTTAATTTGGAATTTATCCTCAACAATATTTTAACCAATTTGGGACACTTGGCCTTCATCTTCATTTGATTCCTCTTCACACTTGGCAGTTTGTTCTTCTAAAGGGAACACACTCCCCTTTTCTCTCTAACCTCTTCGTCTTCAATCGTTCATTCTCTAGATCGAATCCAAACTGTTGATTTATGCCACCTAAGCTCATGCCTTGGAAGATCTATAAGTAGACCCTCATTTACAACAAAAACATATAGAGAACTGAGCATAATTATACTCTGCAGAATTTTCATTAGCATTGAGCATTCTAGCACTTGCATTTTAGTATTAAGTAGTTTAATCATTGCATTACCATTAGCAACATCTTAATTACTATAGTTGCATCACATCATCTTCATTAGCAAAATCATAGCAACATCATTATCTTTGTAAATCATCTACAACTAGTTTAGCAATCATGTAGTGTAGGAAATATTTCTTGCATTTCTAACATCTCTCATTCTTCAGGTTGTCATTTGGAAACTCATGTGCACAAACAATCTGAGAGAAAAATGACTTAAAGAATCCTCAAATATAGAGGACAATGAGACACCATTGGGGAGTTTTTTGTTTTGATTTGATTATCATTTGAATTCCTTGATATAATGTTTGATTGGTGTGTTGTATAGGTTCTAATTGCTTATTCACAATACATTTTATATAGCACACATAAATTGCTGCCCACTGTGGAGCCTAGCCCCGTTTTTATAGAACAGGAAAATGTGACTGGGCTTAATGCTATCCATTGTGGAAATTTGTAGTTAAGGTGAATAAAAACACTCCAACAACCTACTATAGTTGAGATCCCATACGATCCAATTAAAGAATCTGTTGAAACAACTAAGACATCTTCCACACCTTTAGAGAAAAACCTATCAAGTAATGAAGACAAGACCCTTCCACAATCCTCATCTAGAACTTCCAAGTTACCTCAAAGGGAGGATGGTTAGCGTCCAACTAATCTTTTAAAGAAGGAACTCACCTTGAAAGAGAAAACTCAAGCACCTTTTCTAGAGCATCTCAAACCAACTACCTTGAATAACCCTCCATAAATGACCTTATCCACTGAAGTTGCATTGATACAAGAGATTACATAACTTCAAATCGAGGTTCCTTTGTTACAAGCGATTAAACAAATCCCTGAACTAAATCAACTAATCAAACAGTTGTGCATCAAAATACTAGGAAGGAAACCAAAATGGATTAACACTATTCACATAAATGGGCATCTAGTTGACCTTCTAGCTAGAAAACCCACAGCTCCAAAATATGATGACCCAAGCAGTCCACTTATAACAATGATAATCAATGAGGTAGCAATACCTAACACACTTGTGGACCTAAGAGTAGCCATTAATGTAATGACGATCGATGTGATGGAAATGTTGGAACTCACTGATTTACATCCTACAAATACAATGTTGCAAATGGTAAATCAATCCATAGCCATTCCCAAAGCTGTCATAGAAAATGTTCTTGTTAAGGTTGATGGTTGGGAATATCCAATGGACTTGCAAATAAGCCATTCCCTCACACCATAAGAAAGTTATCCGATAATCCTATGAAGACTGTGGCTAGTTATAGTTGTAGCCAAGATCAACTGTAGAGAGGGAGGAATGACCATTTCCCATGGTTCTAATAGAAAAAATTTATTCCTATATCCCCCCGCTAAACCTATTGAACATAACAAAGTTTGGGTTGATGAACCAGATGGTCCCAATGAACAAGAGAATCTAGCCTCACTTGCTATGGTAGTCATTAAACAATGTGGTGATGAGTTCGAAGATGAACTAGGAAAAAATATGGAAAATCTTACTGTAGACTCAAGTGATGAAGAAATGTTAGACGTAGAAGAGATTCTAGGGAAGCCAATTAATGTTGATCACACTAAATTTGATTACACTGACCTTATTGGGTTACCTTGTCCCCTGGCTAATATCATTCCAAAAATGGATCACTTCTTCGAAGATATTTCCAGACTCCATAGAACCATACCACATAGCTGCCCTCTCAACACTTTGAATAGAGAAGTTTATACTGTCACCTCCAACCATCCAAGGGTCAAAACCATCATGTTATTACTAGGAAAAACTTTGAATATCAACAGCTAGTTGAAAGAGCCAAAAGAGCACAAATTGTTTGATGTTTTGGTGAATAGATCTAAAGATTTTACTTGGGATTATACAGACATGAGAGGAATACACCCAAGTTTTTGTACCCATCACATCCATATTGAGGATGTTAGACTTGTTTGTCAACCACAAGGAAGACTCAACCCTGCCTTGAAAGAAATTGTTAAAATAGAGATTGAGAAACTCCTGCAAGAAGGATTCATTTATCCCATTTTTGACAACAAATGTTTTTCACCTCTGGTAGTTGTTCCAAATAAAAATGAGAAGTGGAGAGTGTTGACTATAGGGAACTCAATAAATCTACCCATAAAGATTACTTCCCCTTACTATTTGTAGGCCAAGTCTTGGATAATTTGGCTGGAAGGAAATATTTCTCATTCCTGGATGGATTCAATGGATATAAAAAAATACAAGTAGCCATGGAAGACCAGGACAAAACAACTTTTACTTGCCCTTGGGGAACATTTGCATATCATGTTCTTCCCCTTAGGCTATGCAATGCTCTTACAACATTCTAGAGAGCTATCCTAGCAATATTCATTGAACTAGTGAATGACTATGTGGAAGTCTACATGGACAACTTCATTGTGTATGGGTCAAATTTTGATGAAGGTATTCAAAAATTGGAAAAAGTTTCAAAGAAATGTGAGGACCATAAACTATCCCCGAGTCACAAAAAATTCCTAATAATGGTGGAACAAGGGATAGTGTTGGGACACCACATTTCATTTGAAGGGATAAAAGTTGATTCTAAGAAAATTGAGGTAATACAATAACTTAAGACTCCAAAAAACCAAAATAAAATTAGAAGTTTCTTAGGACCAGTTGGATACTAATGGAGATTCATAGAAATTTCAACAAGATTTCAGCCCCTATGTTTTCCCTCCAAAAGAATGTAGATTTGTTCTGGACAGTAGAGTGTCAATCATCATTTGAGATCATTAAGGAGAAACTCATCTCTGCTCTTGTCCTACATGGACCTAATTGGAACCTTTCATTCCATATTTATGCAAATGCTTCTAATGATGCTATTGGAGTGGTTTTAGGTCAGGAAGATGAGAATGGGGGAAAGTATTCTATCTATTTCATTAGTAAGAATTTGACTCCCACTAAATGGAATTACACCACCACAAAGAAATAATTTTTAATTGTAGTACATGCAATCAAGAAATTTTGACATTACATCAGAAGGTACAAAGTAAATGTGTTCATAGACCATTCATCCATCAAGTACCTAATGAACAAACCTGTAGTAAAGGAAACAATAATCAGGTGGTTATTGCTTCTACAAGAATTCAATGTGACCATTATTGACAAACCTAGAAAGTTCAACGTAGTTGCAAATTTCCTATCTTGGATCAAACAAGACAATGGAGATTGTGCTCCTATGCAAGATTAATTTCTAGATGAAAATATATTTTCCATCTCCATTAAAACCCCTTGGTTTACTAACATCACCAACTACTCGGCCACTTCAGAGTTTCCACCAAATTTTACATCAAAATAGAAGAAATGCCTTGTTCAAGAAAGTGCTTCGTTCAAATAGATTAATGGAATATTATTTCGATGCAGTCCTGATATGGTTTTATGATGTTGCATTTGGGTAGATGAAACATATAGCATCCTTAGATCTTGTCATGATGACCCCTCTAGAGGCCATTATTCTACCAAAAGGACGTCCCATAAGATTTTGGGTGTAGGATATTACTGACCCTCTATGCATAAATATGTAAAAAAATATGTTCGTTGTTGTGATGAATTCCAAAGAGTAGGGAGACCCACTGCATCCAATGAATTGCCTCTACAACCCCAAGTAGTTCTTGAACCATTTGAAAAGTGGGGATTATATTTTATTGGTCCTATAGAACCCCCTTCACAAGGGAAAGAGTACATTTTGGTTTGTACTGACTATCTAATTAAATGGGTAGAAGTTCAAGCTTTACAAGTCACTAGGGAAGAACAAGTTGCTAACTTGTATAACAAGATTTTTCTCAAATTTGGAGCCCCTAGAACAATTGTCACAAATCAAGGACCCCAGTTTATGTCTAAAGTTCTATTAGCCTTTACTGATCATTTCTAGGTAAGCCATAAGAAGTCATCACCCTATCACCCACAAGAAAATGGTCAAGTAGAAGTCACTAATAGGGAGCTAGAGAACATTTTAACAAAAATAGTTTCATCAAGGAGAAAAGACTAGGCCAAAAAATTACTTGAAGTCGTTTGGGCATATAACACAACTTGGAAATCAACCACTGGTTTCAGTCCGTATGAGTTAGTTTTGGGGAAGAAAACTCTTCTACCGATTGAATTTGAACTTCAAACCCTAAGAACAGTAATGGAGTTGGGCTTAGACCTCAAACGAGCCCAAGTTGAAAGAGTCCTATAGCTTAGTGAGTTGGATGAACACCATTTAGATGTTGTCCACCAAACTAAGTTAGTTCAACAATAATGAAAGGCCTGGCATGATAAACACATAAAAGAAAGAGAGTTCCATAATGGGGATTAGGTGTTGTTATTTGATTCTTGATATAAAGAGCACCAGGGGAAACTAAGGACTCATTCGCTGGGTCCATATGAAATTTTTGAAATATTTCCAAATGAAGCAGTGCAGCTCAAACCCATTAATGGTGACACTAGAACTCTCTTAGTCAATGAACATTGATTACACATCTACCATAAACCAGTTAACAAGGAAGAATTTATAGGGATGGTAGAAATGCAAGGGGAAATACAATGCATTGACTCTGCTACGGTAGAGCCAATGAAATGTTTAGATTAATAGTCACACATTTATTTATTTATTTTTTAACTATTTGCATGTGTATGTATGTACAATTACTTCAGGGAATTTCTTTTGTATTTTTGACCTCTTGGACTTGGCTAAATTTCATTTATGTTTTTTAGGACTTTATTTTTAATTGAATACAAATTTTGGCGCATCTTACAACGATGCTTCAGAACTTGTTCATGCAGTCAGTTTTGTTTCTTGGTTTGTTCCTGCAGTCTAGTGCATCTTTCAATGGTGCTCCATAAAGTTTTAAGTCCAAGGTGTTTCATTTTTGTTCCTTCCTACATTTCGACGACATCTTCTAGCGATGCTCTAAAATTTTGTTGTTGCATTTCGGTTGCATCTTTCAGTGATGCTCCAAAATTTTACTTTTTTCATCCGGTGACATCTTTCAGCGATGCTCTATACTTTTGTCCCTACACTCTAGTGACATCTTTAAGTGATGCTCGATAATTTTGTTCCCGCATTCCAATGGCATCTTTCAACGATGCTCTGGAACTTTGTTCCCACCTTCTAGTGGCATCTCTCAACGATGCTCTAAAACTTTTTTCTGGCATTCTGGTGGCATCTCTCAATGATGCTCCAAAACTTTGTTCTCGCATTCCAGTGGCATCTCTCAGTGATGCTCCAGAAATTTTTTGTTGCATTCTAGCTACATCTTTCAGTGATGCTCTGGAATTTTCTTCTCCACTTTGGCTACATCTCCCAACGATGCTTCAAAATTTTGCTTCTTTTGTCTTGGCTACATCTTCTAGCGATGCTCCAAATTTTTTGTTCTTCATCCTGACCGCATCTTATAGTGATGCTCTAGACTTTTGTAAATTCCCTTCCTTTCCAAATGCTTTGATATTTCCAATGTCATACACATGCCCATCATTAAATTTTTCCATCACCTTCAAAATCCACTTCCTACACTACCATCTCTTATCACAATAAATCAAAATTGTTATGGCTACTTTCCATCATAATAATTACAACATTAATTAGTCATCTCATCTTCATTCATAATAAATTCATCACCACCCTTGTCATCCCATCCGATTATACTATTATGTCAGCAAAGGTAAGCATTTTTCAAATCGATGATGGGATGTAAGGTATGTACAACTTTTACTTTAAGTAGGTAATTATTGTGAATAAAAATAAATAAATTGGCACATACCACCACTCTTTCCAAACTTATTAAATTGTGAAAATTGTACTCTCACTTAAGATGTGGTAATTCATGCACTCTTTTCCATGCAAAGTAATGATTTCAGTACAATGAAGCCAAATGCCATAATTCATTTATGTCAAAGTATGAGTGGTTAAGAAGTTTACATTTTCTTTAATCTGTCATAGTTTTGTTTAAACAAATTTTCACCTTTTGAATGTCGCAACATTCACCAGAAACTAAGTAGAATCACAAGAAAGAGACAACATGGGAGCAACTAAGCAAAAATTAGAGCCAACTTTCACAAATAAGTTATTGGCACTGAGTAAAATTTCAGAATTGTTTCAGAGGGTTGGGTGGCTGGAGTTTATGAAGAAGTTTGAAGGGCACAATGAGCAACTGGTTAAAGAATTTACAAAATCCTTCTCAAATGGACAGTCAATAGTGCATGGGAAGAGATTCAAGATAAGCCCTAGAGTCATTTCTCATTTATCTGGTATTTGAAATGAGGGTGTAAATTTATCAAAACTACAAATATTTCCTATCAGAAAATGGTAGAGCTTTTTAGTAGGGAAAGGGAACTTCAACCTTTATCAGTTGTAAATACTTAAGGGAAAAACAAATGGTTTCAAAGAATGTCAATTTAAGATCCATGGAGAATGGTAGTTTCCTGGATAATCAAATATTTCACATGTGAATGGAAATGTGCCATAATACTTGGTCCCCCCTTTTGATTATTGACTCATTTGCGCCATGGTGCCGAAAACCATGAATTCAGAGTCAACCTTCCTACTTTTCTTAGTGATTCTATTGTTAATATGATTGAAAAGTTTAAAATTGGGTTGAGTCCATTGAAACATCATGACCTCATACATTTAATTTGTAAATATCATTTCTTGAAGAAAGGAAGATTGGAACAAAAATGGAAAAAATTTCTTTAGAAATTTGAGAACCATGTGCCCAAAAGACATGTAGAGGAAGGAGAGCCATACAATCTAGTGGCTCAAAATTTGGAAGAACCGTCTTCATAACCTCAAAATGTTGAAGGGGCTCTTGACAATGAGGTGTTGGAAAATATAATAAACCCTTCAAACCCTCAGGAAAGACCGAGTCCACAAAATGTATTAGAAGCTCTAGAAAAACAAGAGGATATGGACCTAGAAAAGTTGAAAGACAAGAATGATTGTCCCCGTAAAAAGGGAAGGGGACCTAAAATAGTAGATAGGCCTTCCCCTTTGAGAAGAAGCATGATATTTTCTTCTGAGATTAGTTGTGTTGCGGCTTTTGATCAACCACATATTGCTAAAAAGAAATGAAAAAATAGGAAGCCCTAAGAAATTGTAGCACAATTATGTGAAAAAGAGGCCCAACCATGTGTAGAAATAGCCCAGCTAGGTGAATCTAGAAAGGAAAATGTCTCACTAGAGACAAGACAAGAAGAAATAGGAGAAAAACTGCCCATGTATGTACTTATTCAAGATGACCCTCTGGAATTATTTTCTCCTTTTCACCAGCCAATGGACACACAAGAAGGTGATATGATCCATCTAAGTAAAAATTGTCTACCCCAATTGTCAGTGATGCAAAACCAGACCCACTAGAGGTACATGATAAAGAAAATGTGATTGATGATAATGCAAAAGTTTTTATTTCTCCTCTCTGCTCTAATGTACAAATTGAAAGTTTTGATAACATAAGAACATAATTAGATGACTTGAAAACAAAAAATGGTCAATTAAGATTTAGCTTGCAGAAAAATGAAGAACAAATAAATCAACAACATGAGGAAATAGATGTACAAACTATAGTTTTGAAGAAAAGAGATCAAGAAATCACAACTTTGAAGGCTCAATTGGAGCAAAAAGATAAAATTATTGGAGTGTTGCAAATTCAAGTGCAATAGAGTAATGAGGAAGGTAAATAGTATTTGGCAATTTTTTCTAAAAAAGAAAAATAGATTAAAGGTTTAACTGATAACCTAGTGCAATCTCTTCAAGAATTTGTAGAAAAACAAGAAAAATAGAAATCTGAGCTCAATGCATCCTTGAGCAAAATTATTGAGTTAGAGAAAGATTTGCAAGAAATCAATGTTAAATCAATAGTGGAATCAAAAGAAGTATAGACCGAACCAACCAAAATGGAATGGTTTCAAGTCCATATTCCCCCAATGCTAACTAAATGGATGGAGAGATGTTATTTCTTGAAACAACTAGGAATAGAGAATACCAGACTTAAGAAAGAAATAGTATTGCTGAAAGAATCATATGATAGACTTTATCAGGAAAAAACCGATGCATGTCAAATTGGGGAGTTGTTATTAGCCTGTAGGAAACCATCCAAGTTGTATTCTATTTTTTTGAATGAGCAATTTTTGAGATGGAAACTGTTGAGGATTTCTTACAATCCACCTCATGATCCAGATGATGAGAAATTTTTAAAATCATTTAAAGAGGAAACACCTGTTCAAAAAAACTTGCTCTATGAATTCTTTGTACATAATCTATTTTTAGAAAGAAATGCTGATTTTTTTGTCAACCTCTTTGTTGGGGAAGTACAACTTAGAGAATTCATCTCTACCATGCAGAATCAGATTTAGTGGCAGGAAAGGACCAAAGAGTATTTGCAAGCAAAAAGAACCATGGGACTTCAAATGAGTTACCCTAATAGAAAAATCTTTTCCTTTAAATCTCTATTCCAAGGCATTAAGAGCTATGAAGCTGTGAGAAGAAAATATAATGATAATCTTCGAACTTGTTTTGATAATTTCAAAGTCCAGGGGGAAAAATTGATAGAAAAAGCATTGAGTGCCTATGAGGAATGATACACTCCTCTACCAATGTATCTTAAAAGTAGGAAGGTGATCTCACCTACCAATATAAGGTGGTCTTACAGAAAGGCTAAGGCATTAGTGAATATACTATAGCAGCTTAAAACTAAATGGATAGGGATGGGGTATAGACCTCCATTGCTTCTTCAGCCACCCCTTATGTAGTACTTGTCACTACAGAGCAGAACCCTGAGGACTTGTATTCATGGAAAGTAAGGGTTAGATACAACAAGGGTTTTCTTAAGAGTCTTGGTGATTGGGATAGAGAAGCAGAGGATCCATACGATCTCAGTTCCAAATACAATGAACTAAATAGGAACAGGGATGTGGAAAGGCAGAGGACACATTAGAGAGTAGGAGGACCTTCTCAAGCTTAGGAAGGGGAGAGTGATGAGGTATAAATAACCTCATTATTATAATAAGCTAAAAAACCTTTTTTGTTCTTACCAATCACTTTAGCCCTACCAATTGTTTATTTTTAGGATTAATAATTTCTTACTTTTTATAAAAAAATGTATAAATCTTTATTTCCTAAATCAATTGAAATTGGTTGACTAACGTTATATAATGGTATACCTTTAAGTCATTGTACAGGACATTATGCATGACCGAGTGGAATTTAAGTGGAATTCAAGCAGTTGAAGATAAAGCACCAGAATTCTAGGTGCCAGAAATTTAGGCATGCATAGTGGAGCACATTCTTTTAATGTTTTTTATTAAATTTCTGTTTAAAAACTTTATGGCTCCACTTTGAGCCTTTAATATGTTTTATGTTATGGACATCAATCAATTGGTTAGTTGAATTCTGTTAAAATACTTTTTCAATGGTGATCTTCTACCATCTAAAATTTAGGATTTTTAAGTAGTTTAGTATGTATGTGTAACCATCAGAAACAATGAATATGTGATACTATTATGATGTTATGATATGCTTTGAACACTATTCAACCATGTCTCTGTGTTCACTTTTATGATATGAATAAATAAATATTTCCAATCTTATTTTGAGTCAATAGTTCTGAGTAATGGAAGTATTATGCATGGATTCATTTTGAAGATGTGAAAGTACATGTGATTTGAGTTAAGCATAGGAATGCCTATGAGCTGGCCACTCAAGGGATCTCATAGAGTAGATAGATAAGTATTTATTTTGTTAATATTGTTATTTTTATTATGTACATGATAAATTTGGATGAATATTATTTGTGTGTCGAACTCTATCAATTGTTCCTGTAGGTCATGGTTTTTAGTTTACAATTTTTTAAGTTTTGTTTATTTGGAAATTTCGAAGCATCCACTCACGTTGTTAGTTAAAAATTGTCAAGTTTACTTTTTGTCAGCAGTTAGTTGTTAGGTGTTAGTTGTTTTCATTTAAATTTTACAATTTTATTACAAGTGTTTCTTCTTAGGTAATTTATATGCTTTCTAGTTTAACTATCTCTTGCTTTCTAGTTTAAACAACTTCATGCCTTCTAATCATTTCAAGAATTCAAAAAGTATAAGAGAGATAGCAAGATGTCCCCTATTGCATACAACCTTCAAACACTACCCAATCAAGATAATTGATACATTTTCAACTAAAGCGATAGGACCTCACAATAGCCTATCATAGTCTCTCTGTAATCCACGGTTGTGGTCACTCCCTTTCCTTGATTCAAGTAGAAACCATGTTGGTATGATATTTTTTCCCATATTTTTTTCTCTTTTATTGTGCATTCCTTTTATTTCCTTCATGTCCAGTGTGGTATAGGGAACAAGAGAAGAGGAGGATGAAAAGTGAGATGCCAAGCAATTTTGTTTCCCAAGGTAGTTGTAATGTACTTGTGTGATCTCCCAAATTCTTCCACATAATTGAAAACAAAGTGAGGTTCCTTCTTCTTAAGCTTCGGGGTAAGTTCTCTCCATCTACTTTGTGAAAATTCAAGTGCCTCCTTGATTGTCACTGCTTCTAATTCCTTGAATATCTTGTAATCTCTTTCTCTATATTCCATTACTTTTGTTGCTACTCCCCTCTTCTCTATGAGGTGTATCGATTGGTCCACCATTGCATTTGGATTTTTTTCTTCTTCCCTCAACACCTTATATCTTAAAATCATACCCTTTTTAGTATTAACACTAGAAGAAAGGTTGAGATATCTTTGACAACATTCTCCTACTTTTTGAACACCTTAAAGGAGAAAAGGGAGTATTAATTCCATTTATCTAATTTCTAGGGGTTGAGAGGCCCTTGGAATCATAATACCACTTAAATTTGTATGTGCTCACTATCTTCACTAGTGCATCTTACTTTAGCCCATAGACTCATAAAACCACCTAAAAGTTGGAAAAAGTAAGTATGTGAACTAGATGTTAGTCATTTTTTTACACTAAATTCTCATCCTCTACCATATCTTAAACAAAATTTCTCTCTAGGTCCATCAATATTATTTTCCCTCACATGAAAGATTGGGTTCTTTTCTAGACATATGACACTAATTATCATAATGAACTATATTGGATCCTACCTCTCACCCATTATTTGAAAACAATATCTTAATCCAAATAGATTGTTTACAATCATAGATTAAATCTAAGTACTCTGCATGTATAGTGGATACAACAACCATAGATTATTTCTTACTCATACAACTAACTGCACCACAAAACATAGTGAAAACAAATATCTATTGGTGGATATTCTATTGTCAATATCTCCAACCTAATTTGAATCCACACATCCATGACTAGAAATAAAATTTCTATCCCCTATAGGATAACCAGGATGGCATAAGGAATACTGAAAGGTAAGCTACAAATACATGATACCCTCTTCATTACATCTCAATATACTCATCTAGTAGCCATAAATAAGCTAAGAAATCTCACTACTTGGACAGTTTATGGTCTTGTACAAGCTACAACATACATCAAACTCCCATTTGCACTATCACAAGGTTCTCTACTCATCCTTCATTTCACTAGGATAAATTGAACAATGCTTAATAGATAACTTTGTCACCATCATAACATGAAAAAACAATGATTTACAATCTATCAGGTTAAACATCTCCAACATCGAGTTCACATACTTACTATGTCCCAACCAAAGTTTTATGTTGACTCTATCTTTTTTGATCTCCATCCCTTAGATGTACCTAGCTTCCCCTTGGTCCATCTCAAACTATACAAAAACTTGAGACTTCAAAATCATAAATCAAGATTTTCCCATTACCAAAAATAACATATCATCAAAATATAATGTAATAATGAGAATATAATTGTAGACACAGAAAATATACAAATTGATCATGTGCACCTAATTCTGATTACTAACACTAGTTCATCCTGAATCATCTCCTTTGCTAACCATTTAATTGAATAATCTGTATTTGATTAAATTCATCATATTCCATCTCTTAATTAAATAAATCAATTTATTTGATTAAGTCATCTTTTCCCTTTTAATTAAATAATTCATTTTATTTAATTAATCTCTAAAGTCATTCTATTAAATTAAATAAATTAATCTTTATTTGATTTAATCCACCATCATCCCTTTTAATTAAATAAATCAAAATCTTTATTTAATTAAGTTTACATCATATTCCTCTCATTTTGATTTAAATAAATCCAAAAATCTAAGTCAAAATGGTCAAATAAGCTAATCTCCCTCTTAATTAATCAAATCTTGATTAATACTAATCCTAACCACCCAAATCCTCTAGCTTTTGCAACTTGCTCATGAAAATCATTTTAATTGATTTATTAAATCTCTATTTACTTTCAAAAAGGCATCGGAAAGGGAATATTCTCTAAGTTTGAAAAATCCCTCCAAAAGGGTTTGTACATCCAACAAGGCATTTAAACCTCTTACATGTTCTTTTCCTTAAGCCAAGTGGCACTAACTTCATTTTCTTCTCTCTCCAATTTGTCATTTCATCCATTTTTAAATTCCACCTAATTGCATTTAATTGCACATTCACCAAAATGTGCTCCACCTTTGTCCATTCACATGTTGACAAGTGCCTTCATGCTATTGGTTGGTCTTTTGTCCCACATTCATCCATTTTGCCTCATCTTCCATTTTTCACATCTATAAATAAGAGGATCTCATTTGGATTTGGGATCCACAACTTCATGCAAAGACATTATCTTGAGATTTTGAATTTGCTTCATCCATTGTTCATCCATTTTCATAGTTTTTATCAAGTTTCATAGCTAGGTTATGTCAAAATTGCATCAAGGAGCTTCAATCTTCATCAATCATCACCAAGATTACAAGGGATTGGGAAAGGGCCATTTTCCACATCAAAATGGCACCAATTCTCCCATGGGATTGAGAGTTTGCTTGCATTAGATAGGATTTGATAGTTTTGGTTTGTGTTCTTCATTTCCATTTCTCATTTTATGCATTCCAAATGAATTCTATGGGGAATGTTGATTTAACTTGCATAATGATCTAACTATACGATTTTTTGTTGTGTTTGTTTAGGTCTAACATCGACGTTCACAATAATCACTATCCATCTTATAATAGATGTAATGAGTTCATTTGAATCTCAAAAATCCCAAACTTAACACAAAATAATCAAACTTTTGGTACCACATCCTAGGAGATTGATTAGAACAATATAAAGTATTTTTCAACTTATAGATCAAATGTTCTCTACCTTTCTCAATGTAGTTCTCTAGGTGTTTCATATAAATATTTTTCCTCCATGAAGGAATGCTATAAATTCACATATATCCACATAACCTAAACATCATATGATGCAACAAGAGACAATGGAAATTGAATGAATGTTACATTTTCTACATGGGGGAATATCTCACCATAATCTATTCTCTCAACTCAAAGTTTTAATCCCCAATAATCTTGAGTGTTGTATTTATACCCCAACTACTATAGTAGGATAATGATCAGATTCTTTGTAGTATAAAATACTAACCTACAATACCTCAATAATGATCAAGAATACATCACACATAAATTAAACATTCACATACATCATAACCATCAAAATTATATATATATAAATATCTATTACTACATATAATATCATATGTACAAAGTCTTATACTCTTAATATCTTTCTTTCCTATCTATTTTATCTTACTTATTATATCATGATATTACAAAATATGATTACTCATATTAGGCCTAGTTGACCTTATGCTCTACATTCCTTTTTTGGTCAATTGCGGTAGGTCCTAAATGATTATGTAACTTTGTTCTATCCTTTTCCAAGCTAAATGGTGCATTATGGGTCTATGAGTATTGTATTTGAATTACATGTCTGCTTAGCTAAAATGATATTATTTATATATCTTCTTTTGTGAGAATTTGAAGCTTTGTTGTCATTTTTAATACTTGTTATTTTTAGTAGCTCTTTGTTCTCTTTGATTTTAATTTTGATGGCTATAGGAAAATTAGAGTATTTTCCTAGGGGATGGGCATTCAGGTCTAGTGCATGTTAAGAACTAGCATTTTGAAGATTCAAATGTTACCCCTCTTTACAAACAAATGGATTTTCTTCATTGTATGGGTGTATGTTTTTTCTTGTTCTTCCTTGTATAGCCCAATTTCCAACTCAAAAATTTAATCTTGTGTTTAGTCCCTACCTCCAATACAGTTACTATTGGATTCACCATTTTATGTTAATCTATATATTTAATTTTAGGAAAACCCAAAAGTTGGCCTAGAATTGGTGTTTTAATTTTGGTCTTTTATGTTTTTAAATAAAATTTACTAGTGGCATTCTAACTAGCCTATTATATAATTTAGCTAGTGGTTTTTTAACCCTTTTTAATTTTAGAAAAAGAAAAGCTATGAACAATAAAATGTCATTAAGAAAAATACTAAATTATCTCTTAATGTTTCTATGCATGCATATTGTGTGCAAATTGCATTGCATCCAACCAATAAATTACACTAAGCCAAAAACTTATCTATCTTTTAATGTTCCTATGTATGCATATTACAATCAATCAAATAAATAAACTATTTTTTTTGTAATGTTTTTATGTATGCATATTGTAAGGAAACAAAAAACTAATGTGCAAGTTGTCTAGTAGCTAAAACATTAAATTAATGTTGCATCACAAGGTAGTGAAATGAATGTGTACTTAATATTTTGTTCATATCATATTTATTATAGTTCACCACATGCTAGTTAATATGAATGCATAGTAGCCTAGTGGTTGACTCAACAAATTGATGTTGTGTTTTTGGATGGTGAAATTAATGCTTTTGTGTTTTTGTTCATCTTGTATGTGTTGTAATATATATAAAACTAGTAGCAATGAATACAACATGTGGAGGCATGTAGGAGGAAAAAATAGCATGCAAAAGGCTATTATTGTGATTAGAATATGGATTGCATTCAAGCTTTGTGGTTGCACTAACATGTATTTATGATTAATTTTTGTTAGGATATGTGCTTTGAGATCTATGTGAGCGGGGCTTTCATTTGTCTTCCTACTAATATAAACATTATTAAATATATTAATATTTTTCTTGCCCTAAATATGCATAGATAGAAGCATAGCAAAAAAATTAATCAAATATAACTTATTTCTACAATACAAAACAATTTTAAAAATTTATGAAGTTAGGTAATCTTGACTAGGTCATTACTTAACATACTTCAAGACCTAATGCTCAAATCCTTGAAAATTATTCTATTTTTCCTACAATCCTCAACACCAAAATAAAACATAATAGAACATAATGTCATGGATAAAATTGTATAAAAGGATAATAAACCTTCGAACCCTCAACATGTAATGAACCAAACTTTCCTTCCAAATAAATCACAACCCATACACCATAATAAAAAACAAAATTTTCCATTCCTCTCAACCATTCTCCATGCACAAAGAAAACACCACCATAAATAGGCCAACACAAATACTAGGATTGTGTTTAATATTTTATATATATACAAATTTTGTTCTTATTTATGTAAGGGAGGTTTTCTCATATTTGTTTATGCATATGTTCTTTGTTTCTTTGTGCACGAGTAGCTAAAACATTAAATTTAAATGGTGAAGATTTAAATCTTTACTACAAATTTTCATAGTTGTCCTTTCTATATCACTATTGCAAATACTTTTACCCTAGATGTGTGCTTGATTTTGAATGGCTCTTTGTTCTCTTTTCTTTTGCAAATAAAAACTATAGAGAAAATAGAGAATCTTGCATGAATACTATTATAGAGTTTGCTCTTATGATAAACTAAAAGATATCATTCACCCCTTCCTTTAAATTGACCAAGAAAAAGTAAGCTTACTAATAAAATTGTAATTTACATATATTTTATCTTTATTGCGCGTGTTCATGGTTTCTCTAATAATTTTGTCATGTTTTAGCTCCATCTTTTGAAACCACTAGAATATAAATTTCAAAGAAGATAGCAAGTGAATTGTTTGATTTGATTCATACATACAAGTGTGTGTGTGTCAACTCTTATGAGCATTTGGGATTTTTAATAAATTGGTAGGTGCATGCAAAGATTTTAAGATCACCTTTACATTTGCAATCAAGCCTAGTTATTTTTTATTTTAAAATAAAGAATCAAGATTCATATAAACTTAATGCCTTTGATTATTTAGTAATATATGCTTATTTTTAGATTAAAAAGATAGCATATATGGTACAAAATGAATCTTTGGAAATGGATCACTATCATGCTATCTAATGATTACTATGATGGATGTTTCTCTAGGGTTGCTATTAAGCAGATTTTTTACAACTTTGGTGTTAATTTTGGCTTAGAAGAATGTCAAAACATCAAAACAAGAGACTATTATTTTTCAATTATACTAAAATGATCTCATCATTTTTATATGCATTCCACATATGACACATTTTTAACATATTATGTTTTACAAATTGCACATTTAGACAAGTTATCTTAAATATTTTATATTTTTATAGGGTGCTTATGTTATAATTACCTTTATAATTTCTTATGGATTTTTGACATTAATGTTATAGGTCTTTTAATTAGACTCCTTTTTAAGTACCTCTCAAAAATTGGTTTCACATTGAAAATGCACTAAAACAATTATACAACTGAATATTTTCAGTATTCTTTTTCTTTTATTATTTACCAAAGACTTACAAATAATCAATCACCTTTCTTATTTAATAGTTGTGCTATGTAACTACACATGATAAAATATCTCTATGCAACTATGGAGTAGTTGTCATACTGATTAATTTACTAACTAGTTTTTAATAATTTAACACAAATAAATAAGTTCTTAAAACTCATTAGTAAAATAAACATTTAGATTAGACAATAATAAAATCACAAAATAACAAAAACATCATGATATTTGTTAATTTATAAAACCATTAATTTGTAAATCTAAATAATACAAGCTCAACAACTAATCAAAGAAAAATCTATAATTTTTCTAACATGAACATTTCAATAAAACTATAAATTACAATGAATCAAAAATAATATAGGTCTAACTATGATACTAGCAACCCAACAAATCATCTAAAATATTCAATAGAAGATTCAGTTGCGCATATAACTAGCATTGCCACATGTTGCACCACTTTATTCAAGCAATTCACAACATTATTTTCACAGATTTAATGCCTTATCATTTCTTTCTTGTGTTTTGAGAAAACAATTCATGTTCATTGTGCATACTTACACATTTTCCATACTCCAAAGCTAATATTACAGTGCAAGTTTTCAGCACGCTGGAAAATCTAAATTGACTAGATTGTAAACTATCTAAATTGCATTTAGAAGAGCCAACAACAGACATTTGTCAACAAATGCTTAATAATGTTGAAATGAAATTTTTAAATGTAGCAAGTATTAAACACAACCAGATTATACGGAGTTCATTTGAAAGAGGCTAAAGCACATGTATATTGTTCTGTTCAGCATTTCTTGCAAGCAAATTTTTATAGATTTAAGCCATCACCATTTCTTTCAGGCACTCTGTGCAAATAGACCATGTTTCTTGTGTGCATCTATACATTTTGCAAAGATATATGTCAATGAAATTTGCACTAAACATTTTACAAAATTTCTCTTTCATCTATATCTAACTAATGCTCATACTCTATTTGAAACCTTTTTGCAAAGGCAAATGGCACACTAGCAAATCTGAGTTAGTCGAGATGCAAACTTTTTTATTGTATTTGGAGAGACATATGTCTACTTTGCTACCATAGTCATGATTTTGATATGTATAATAGTCGTACTTTATGAGATACCTCATTCTTTCATCATCTCAAGCATTTTATACCCTATTTGAAGCCTTTTTGCAAAGGCAAATGACACACTAGCAAATCTGAGTTGGCCAAGATGCAAACTTGTTCACTATATTTGGAGAGACATGTGTCTACCTTGCTATCATAGTCATGACACTGACATGTACAATATTCGTACTTTATGAGATATCTCATCCTTTCATCATCTCAAGCATTTTATAGACATATATCAAGCTTTGCATTTCTCATATAGGCTTTTTTGTTTTTAAAAAAGCATTTTGTTTGATAAATGCAAATTGCATGTGAGAAATGAGAAAGTGGGCTTTCCTTCATTACAAAAAACGTATTCTTGAAAACACAAAATCATTATTATAAAAAATATGTAGATAACTCTTTAGATTTCAAAGTGATATTTTTTTTTCTACAAAATAAAAATGGTATTTCTTTCATTACATATTTGATTCAAAGATGAACAAGTCAAACAAAATGTATCTTATTGATATAACTTAAATAGGATGGTCCAAATCTTACTTGCCAAATAATTTTGTTGTGATAATAGCATTCAAATAATAAGGTGGACCATTGCCTTTTTGTTATATGTTATAAAACCACACATAGGCATCTAACTATTAAATTAAATCTCACATATATCTAATGCATAATTATTTACATTTTCACATGAATGTGCACAAGCTAAATACTAGCAGTTGCACAATATTCAATGAGCAACGAAATAGCCGATAGGCACAGACCGATTTTGTTTTGTCGTAAAGTTCTCCCCACTAACATCAGCATCAAACTGGAGGAGATCCCATTGGTCCTCACCCCCACCTCTCCAAATATAGGGAATGAATGAGAATTGAAAATTTCAATAGGCCCTTGGTCTCCTAGTGAAGTTGAATGATTTTTAATGAACCCAACAAAGATTAAGTCCTACTAAGTGCAAGACCCAAACATCATAAAGGATGAGGTTGAGATCATTTCATGGACAAATTTGGTGGAATGGATATCAAACATCATAAAGGATGAGGTTGAGATCATATTGTGAATAAATTTGATGGAATGGATACCCCTTTAATCTTTAGGTTTTAGCCAAAAAAATCAACCTATAACTTATATTCCGATCAAATAGCCAAAATGATCTTAAGAATGACATAAATTCCTCCCACAAACTGAAAACAAAAATCAATCAATCTACCCATTTCTATCTCAGTTTTTGGTTAATGTTCAGCTTATTAATTCAAATAAATATAGAAGCCCAAAAGATTTCATGGAATGACATATATACAAGAAATAGTTGAAAAGGAAAACAAGATTACAGGATCCGCAGAAACAGATTTACAAGTAGCCTTGTCATTGAGCTTTTCCAATCCTACAATTCCTTCCTCGCTGCGTCACAAGCTCTTCACCTCCGCCTCCTTATTGGAAACACTCCCTCCGAGACTCCTCGGCCTTCGTTTGCTGCCAGTGCTCACAGACCTACCTTTACAGGATTTGATCTCCAGACCTCCATCCCCAGACCTGTCGTCACCACAGGACTCGCATTTCTTGGTGAGAGAAGGTGACAGAAGAGCGGAAGATGATGTGGGCGTAGCAGTACCCAATCTCCGCAATTGCTTGCGAAAGGAAACATCGAGCGACAATGCCAAGTCAAGAGCACAAGAAGTGGAAGGCACAGGGATGTCCTCAGGGCTACCCAGGAAGGGATGCTGATGTGGAACAGGTCGAACGCCACGCAGGACTGGATAGGGAGACCCGGACTCCAGCTTGGCAACGTGGATGAACTGCCCCATCTGCAGCTTGTCCGTGAGAATGAGGTCGGCCTGCTCCTCCGCCAAGGAAACATACGTGGCCTGTGAAGAATCAGAGACTTTGAGATAAAACCCGCAGTTGGGCCGCAACTCCTTCCCGACCAATGCCGGAACAATGTCGATCACCTACAACAGGGCGCTCCGATATCCTCCTGCCACCGTAAAGTTCTCCCCGCCGGCGTGAGCGTCAGACTGGAGGAGATCCTGCTGAGGTTCCCCCACATATAATAGCCTATCAGCTAACTATCATTGCAAATAGATAAGACGTGCAAATTGTTTCACACAAAGTCTCAAATAGTTGCAATCCCACCAAATTCAATACAATTGCAAATTTTCTATTACCTTTGTAGCAATGACCAAATGTTTAAATGCTTTGTAAATGGTATGTTTTTCTTTGCTCACCATTTCTTATACAAATTTGGAACATTAATTTTAGTAAAAGTTGAAGACTCAATATTGTTAAATGTGTTAATACATATACTATTGTAAAGTGTTTTAAACAATACAATTTAAATAAATAATTTACTACAACTCTTTTGTGAGCTAAACTAAACAAATCAATATTGTTTTTTGTACCACAATTGTAAATACAAAAAATGTAAAAGCATATTAAAAGTCTTGTGAAAAAATGGTTATGGATCAAATTTAAATATAGTTCAACTAGTAGTCTTTATCCTATTTTCCCTTTAAAACAATTGCCAAAGAAAGTGCAAACACAATAGATTGTTTATCACAATTTAATTGAACTAGAGTTACGATTTTTATGTTTTTTTAACAAAGTCTAAATTAATGGCACTACCAATAGGAATTGCAATTTTCCTATTATGTTTTTGATTAAGATAAGCGCTTTTGACTGGAGCTATGAATCTACGAGGGTTTTAAAAGGACCCCCAAAATCTTGAACAACAAACAAACCTACAACAACATGAAACTAGGAATCATTATGGAACTAACCTTAAGACTAGAAAGGCACTAGCAAACCAAACAGTAGAACAACATAAAATTATTCAACACAGTCAAGGAAGTTTGAAGCCATACATAACCAAAGAGCTCTGAAGTGAAGTTTGGCATAAATAGGTCATTCTAAGTTTCTTTGAAGAACCAATCTCAGTCAAAGGAGAAGCATCTAGTTATTTTTATCCTTAAGGGGGGCTCCCCTCAAGTATCCAATAGAATCCACAACACCAAGGTCTAAACCTTTACCTAAATTCAAAGAAGTATTATGAACCAAAGTACACATAACATCTTGCTTGTCCATTAGGGAAGACACCTTAGATTTTCCTACGAGGCTTACACCAAAGAAGCCCAAATAATTTCCTTCAACACTAGTCACTGAGTTTCTAGAAGGAAGGATCATTTTGGATTGATTATGAAACTTTCTTTAAAATCCTAACACAAGTGGGAAAAATGCCCAACTCTATGGAAATGCTCAAGAAAACTAGTGAGGAAGACTCATAGTGGATAACCTACTCCCAAACACCCAACATGTAGTGTATTTTAATAGTGTTTGGTATAATCTTACCAATATCAACACAAACATAAAATTTGGCAAAAACCAATTGTGTCATGTGTCTCATGACCCTGTTAATAGCTAAAAAATAACTAGGAGCATTAACAATACCTCTTAAGATCTCTTTATCCCAATATTCCAAAGGAAGCACCGAGACCCTCACCCAACTAGGGACCCAATTAGATTTTTCCTTGGACACATTGAATACAATAGTCCATCTTTTCAAATAGAAAACAAATTTGCCAAAAAACAAAGGCCCTCCTTGCAAAATACACTTACTTTCCTCAATGGATTGGAAGGAGAATAGGAAGAAACCATCAGACATTGCAACCACCTAAAACTGACCAACAATACCATGTCTTTTCAAAGCCCAACTATGAATAGCATCTATATTCAAACAAGAGCTTGAAAACCTCCATATGAGAGAATTCCCCATGCAAGAAGAGGTTTTGTCAACCAAGGAATCAAGAATCCTCATCAAGAAGCACAAGCCAATTGAGGCAAGGGAAATTTCACCTCAACATTATGTTGTGAACTTGGTTAGAACAATTAAAATATGATTACATATTGTAACACATTCAAATTTTCCATCTACTTCTTGTATTGGTTTCTCAACAAGCATTACACATTGAGAGATAGTAACAACCTTCATGTTTTCTTATCAAAAAAGACCTTACATAGTTGTAGATTTTATACAAAAAGAAACACAAATCCAAGTTATATTTTATTGAAACAATTTGTTAAAACATAACTATAACATTCTCAAATTATCGTCTCACATGCAAACACCAAAAAGCAACATTCTTCACAAACAAACAACTATTGAAACTCATAATATCATAAACAACATTAAAGTTACAAAATAATGCTTCAACCTTGCTATAATGTTATAGATGTTTATCATATCCTACCAAACCGACTCACTACTAACAAATAATGTTCATGTTATTTTGGTGTCAATTTTGCTAAGCTTAAATATAATCGACCAATTCAAAAAACTGTAAATTACAATGAGCGCTACAAAACCAATTAAAATTTTGATAGGTTAATATTTTTTTGATAGAAAATGTTTTATTAGATTATTTTTTATTTTTTATTTTTATATATTTTTCTCTTAAAACTCTCTTTTAACATTATGATAATATATCACAGAATGTGTTCCCAACAATAAACAAACCTGACAAAGATGAAACCAAAACAACACATACTAAATACATAACCGGTTAGATGTGCCATCCCATCTTCCAAAAACAGTTCAATTTACAGAAAACGGTCGAGATTTTAGTGAAAATTGAAATACAAGGCAAATTTTACATGAAACGACCGTCGATGGTTTCAAAGAATTGAAATACAGGCTGAATTTGTGTGAAACAACCGTAAATAGTCCTGCAAATTGAAATACACTGCTAAATTTACATTAAAATGTCGCAGATTATGATAAAGCTAGAGACGGACGGCTCAATTTAGCCAGAACGGCCGTAGGTTTACTGCACAGCCGAATTGACGGGAAACAACCCTAGATTTTCATAGAAATTGAAAATCGAAGCTAAACTCAAGAAACGATACCAGATTCCTCCAAATTCAAATTATACGGTTGAATAGGGCATTTCAGGTGGTGGAATATGTTTTTTTGGGTTGATACACAAAAAAAAAAAAAAAATTACCAGTAAATTTCTTTTGTATCATTGAAATTTTAAGAATTACAAAACAAAATTTATATAATCATAATGATGTATCAATCATTTAGTAAAACTTATATACCAAATTATAAATTTGACTAGCTATAATACAATAACTAAATCATGTTAAATTATAAATGAAGGTCAATCTTCCTCCCTGCTAGCACTATTAGGCTAGATTTGTGGCCATCTCCTCATTGAAAAGACAAAACTTAAGGGAAGATCCCTCAAATGGTATTGGTGGAAGAGGAATTTCTTTTTGCAAAGAAACGATGGTGGGGCTGGCGGTGGGAGTGGAGAGTGGGAAACAGGAGGCAGAGGAGAAAGGGAAGGTTTTGAAGTTATTTATAGATTATAATAGTTATCTAGGGTGGAGGATGTGAGTAAGCTGGAGGTGGAGATTCAATGCAAAGTGGTGGAGGAGATGAGGATGGATGCTTAATGCATGGGAGGGGTGGCAATGTGGCCAAGGGGTGTACAATATGGAAAGTGTGGTGGAGGTGGAGGTGGAAGCATACGATAATGGACAGCGGGAGGAGGAGAATGTGATGGAAGTGGAGATTCAATGCAAGGAGGTGGTGGAAATGGAGTTTTAGTATCAAATGGATGGAGAGGGAAGAGGTGGGGAGGATGATGGATAATGAGGAGGAGGTGGAGATGGAGATGGAAGTGGAGGGAATGGAGTTGCAGAATCAATGGATAGAAGGAGAAGAGATGGGGAGTGTGATGGATGATGAAGGGATGTTAGAGGTGGAAGTGGAGGTGGTGACAGTGCGGATGAGAGCTCATTTTATTGAGCAAGAAGAGGGGAATGCGGTGGAGGAGGTGATGGAGGTGGAGATGAATGATAGTGGACTGGAGAAGGCGGGGGAAGAAGAGGAGAAAGTGGTGGAGGCAGAGGTGGATGAGTTGGTGGTGGTGGTCGCAGAGACAGGGAAAGTGGACGATAGTATACTAGCGTTAGCTGTGGTGAAGAGTGCATCTGTGGTCGAGGGGATAGTGGAGGAGTTGGAGCTGCAGGCCGATGTGAATGAACATGGTAGACAGGGGATGGTGGAGGAGGAGATGGAGCTGCAGGCCGATGTGAATGAACATGGTAGATAGGTGAAGGTGGAGGTGGAGATAGAGATGGCGAAGGACGAACATCTAAGACAGGGGGCGATGGAGATGGAAGGGGTGATGAAGGAGAAGGTGGAATTTGGAATAGAGATGATGGAAGAATCTTGGCTGGCTTACAGGAATCAGATGCAGAACAACCAATAGGTGGAGAAAGTGCTGCAAAACATTCCAAGAATGGTCTCTGTGAAGGCCTGCAAGGGATACAATTATTTTTGTCATACAAGATGACCCCTCTGGAAGGAAGAGCCAGACAATTAAGTGCATCCCCACTGAAGATATTGTAGGAATATGTTAAGCTCTTCAAATTGGGAAGAGCACATATGCTCTCTGGAATCATTCCAGATAGCTTATTGTGACTGATATCCAATTTTTCCAAGCTGATCATCCCTCCGATGCTATCTGGCAGAAAGCCAACTAGGTTATTGAAGCTCATGTCGAATACAGTCAAGTTTCTCAGCTTACAAATATCAGATGGAATAAAGGATGACAAATTGTTATTGCATAGAACGATCTCGTTGAGAGTAGGAGCCATTTGACGGTGACCAAAGCTAGCAGGCAGGCATCCCTGAAGATTATTATTGGCAAAAACAATAACCGAAGCAGGCGAATTTCCAAGGTTAAAAGGAATTTCAAGACAGAACTTGTTGTCATTGATAAAGATAGCATCCAGGTTCTTGTCAAACAGCTTCTCCGGAAGGGACCCCTCAAACTCATTGAACCTGATGTCCAAATACTTCAATTTGGGCATTGAGAGCACCACCATTGGGAATGACCCACCAAACTTGTTATTGCTAATATCAAATTCAAACATTTCAGTCATATTCATGAAGCTCTGAGGCACACATCCACAGAAAAAGTTGGAATTGATATGGAATAATACAAGATCTGTGAGAAGCCCAAGCTCCACTGGTAGATACCCTGCAATGTGTGCATGGTTCAGATCAATGCCTGCAACAACAATGATGTCTGGATCATCCAATGCAGGGGAACAAAACACACGAGGGTAGTTACAGACCTCAGCACCACACCAGTTGCTCGTTATGTTCAGTGGGTCTGAAATGATTGCCTTTTTCCATGCCTGAAGGGCAATGTGGGCATTTTTAAGCCTTGGATTTGGAAATTTCAAGGTGGGATTAACAACCACTTTTTCTCCAATGGACCCATATCCATCGTCGTAGTTCATCAACTGCCTGTGACTAATGTACTTGGCTGCTGCATCCGACAGCCTCTTTCTAGACTCTACAGAACCACATTGTGCTGAAAGTGCAAAACACAACCCAAGCAGGATAGTGAAACCCACTTCCTGCATTGTAAGAACTGTGGAATTTCCTCTGTTACTGCTCATGTTAATCCACATTGACACACACTTTGGGAAGAAAGGACCTTAAACCTCAAGTGGGTCTGCGCAATTGCACAAACCTAAAACTTATAGAGATACAAAGTTGAGGAAAACTATCTCAAAAGGACAAGTTATTACAACCTCACCTGAGACTACAACTTACGAAAGCCATCTAACCCACCTCTACAAATGTTTTGTTTCCATTCCGATCCAAAAAAAGAATGCTAACCAGGCATTTCTAGATGTTTTCCTCGATATATACAATAATGGAACAAACATAAAGATGAATATATAACTGAAAGAAAAACTGCCAATATCTATTCAGATACAGAAAATCAACAAAAACCATCAAAATATCTGAGACAAATTGGACCCTGAAGCAGCTGTCAACAACATTGAGAAGAACAACTAAAAATTATAAAAAATGGTTTCAAGATAAAAACTGAATGCATGTGAAAGAACGAATTGGTAACAAAGTTCTATTACTTTAGAAGCAAACAAAGTTAGTGAATCTGTTGAAAAAGTAAGAAGATTTTGAGTTGATAAGAATGATAAATAATGTTACTGGATGCAACCACCTCACAACATCAAATTTTGACCTATAGTTTGTATTTTGAGCTTACAACTTTACTAGCTAATTATTGCTTTTTCATTGTAAACAACATTTTGGCACTTTTAATCAACTTTGGATAATGCAACGTCTATCTAGCATTTTGGATGTACATTTGGCCGTGTTATTTATTGAGATTCAGAATTATGTTATATTTTGAATTTCAATTAATTAATGAATATAGTCAAATATGGTTGTGCATCTGGGATATTGGATAGATAATACACCTCTATTTTATATAGAAATAAAACAACTCTTCATAAAATAATTTAATGCTAATAAATTATTTTTTGTTGGTGTGAAGTAAGTATTTTATCTAATTAGTTCACCTAGTAGATTCTATTCACATGTTAAGTTTATTAAGTCCTAAGAATCTTTCTAGAAGTCTTAGTTGGCATTAGATTTTATCTTATCTTATGTCATTTAATTCGTGTCCTAGATAATTTAATATTTGTTCTCATGTCATAAGATTAAGACACTTTTCATGATCTTGTCTAATCCTATCTCTCAACCTTACATATATAAGTGAGGCCACATATGTACAATCTATTGCATTGCATTACAAGTAGTGCATATTGTAAACATTGATCACATTTGGTCTAATATATTTTGCATCCATTATTACAAATTTATGCTCTTGCTTTTCTCTCTTGTAGTAGGCTATTTTTTATTCTATAGGTGATGTAAGGCCCAACTAATGTTTAGTAAACTTGGTGATAATCACACAATTCAAAGAGGGTGCCTAACTAAACACTCCACTAAAACCTTGTAAAACCTCCATTTAATTATCAACCAAGGCTAACATAAAATTATGATGATGTTGACACTATATGTACATCCAGAGACTCTACACTACCTATATCATCTTAGTATAGGCGTTTACACACGTGGAAAAAACATAAACTACATAATAGTAAAAAGAGTTGAATTTGGAACTATTACTACAGATACTTGCAGCTAAAGACAACGACTAGTTCATTGTCAAAACTAAACTCTGTAATTAACTAATGCTGCTAACTTTGACTCACTCTGAAGGATAATACATTGAGACAAACAAAGTATGAAATACAAGACAAGATCTTCTTCATGGTTTCATTCACATTCACAACATGAAGAATATGATTAAGACAAATGCAATAATGAAGGTAACTACTATAACAACAAAAATAAATGTTCATAAATTAAAGTGAGAAATAGTTACCTTGAGTGGCCCTTGCTGAAGTGACTGTCTCCATAGGATAAACTCAAATCTAGCTTCTCAAATCAATTAAACATAATGGTAAACTAAAAACTTCATTGTATAACACAAAATTTCGTAATTCAATAATAATCTTCAAGGAAATCTTATCCATAAAAACATAACTAGAAACAAGAGTATTGTTTGTGTAATAGAAGAAAACTATCTGAACATATCTATCTACTATATATGTTATGCTTGTTATTCTCCTCGGCCACTGAACCATATATATACATAGGTGCAGGGGAGTCTTATTGAAACAAGGACTCAAAATAGAAATAGAAATGAAAATCACCACTCTCCTATACAATAGAGTATGACAAAGTCTACATAACTAAAAAATATAACTGAAAAGGTAGAAGAAGTTGATTAGGATTGCAACGGTAAAACAAAAATGTGGACTATGGAAATAGTCACATTAGATTCCCAATCATAGCAGGTTTCCTCTCCTTCAGTAATCTTATTAAATGACATGGTGACTCAAAAATCATCCTTATAAATAAATGCCTCCAATTCTACAACTATTGCATTCTTCTTATTTTGGAACTTCCTCTGCATTGTTGTTTGAAACTCCTTTGGCTGTGGGTTGTGCTTCTTAGTTGTTGTGGGCTATAGTCTACTTGCTCAGGCTTCTTGATTGCAAAGAGTTAGTTCACCTAAATATATACACACACTAGTACAAAAACAACAATATATGACTAAAAAACTGCTAAAAACTACTTATAAGTGACTAAACTTGGTCACGTGCCTATTAGTAGTTTATTGCCAGTCATTTATAACGTGACCAAATTTATGACTAAACTAATTTTAGTCATTTATCTAGTTGTTTTGATTGATGATTTGGTAGTATATTTAGTCATATTATTCACTGAACTTGGTCATGTGACCATCAGTAGTTTATTGCTAGTCATTTATTTTGTTGTTTGATTGATCAATTTGGTAGTATATTTATTCACTAATTTCTATCAACTGGTAGTAGATTTAGTCATATATTTTTAGCTTCAAGATTTCTGGATAAATTGTGTGCATATTTTTACATCAACGTTTCAAATCATACTCCATGATCCATCATTAGGATGAAAAGCAGAAAGAGAGAGAAGTGAAAGATGAGATAGCAGACTTGGATAGAAATAGGAGAGAGGTGAGAGGGTTGGGAAGCACCTAACCCAAAAAATGCTAATAAGTATAAAAATCTAAAATTAAAAGGAAAAGAAATCCCTACCAAGAACAAAGAAAGAAGTAGAATAAAATGAGACAAAAAAATATAACAATGATAACACTAAATTAAAACACACAAAAGAAGAAAATTAATAAATTAGATAAAAAGATAGAAGATAAAAGCAATGACCACCAAAAGGGGAATACAATAAAAAGAGACAAAAAATAAAAGAATGAGGAGCAACCAATTAAAAGACAATATCAAAAAATGAAACAAAAAGAATAAACCAATGAGAGAAATAAAGAGAAACAAAAAGAAAGATAATCAAATCAAAAAGGAAATAATATAATGAAAATTAATTCAAAGAAAAAGCACTGAGAAAACCAATTAAAAACGATATAAAGGAAGAAGAAAAGATAAATTGAAATAATAAGACAAAGGAAATAAAAGCCCAATTATGAAAAATAAATCAAAGAATAAAATGAAAGAGAATAAAAAATATATAAGATTATTATCAATTAGAAGATTAAAATATGATAAACTCAAAAGGCAAAAATAAAAGAAAGATGAAATGAGACAACCAATTAAAAATAAAAAAATATATTTATTAATAAATTAGATAATATTAAATATTTAAGGCATGAACGCATCTTGAAATCGGCGTTAGCTGAACACTCCTCTAGACAACATCACATTGCCTTAGAAGACACAAATCATTTTCAATGAAGATTTTTTAAAGAGGAAACTTAAAGAAGCCATTGAAATCAATAAGCATCCCTGCAACCTTAACCGAGATGGGGGATGGACTCTAAGCTTCTCCTAGAAACCCCTTTTAAATAATCTCAATGTTGTCTCTCCTAGTCAATCCTGATCCCCCTTCCTCTCCCTCCTCGTCCCCCCCCCCCCTCCTAATTCCCCCCGCTCCCCCCCTTCCTCTCTTGGGCCCTCTTCCTGCCGCGCTCCTCCTTCTCTCTTCTTCCTCCTTTCTCTCTTTCTCTTATCTTTTATTATTTTTATTATTATTATTTTATCTTCTTTAAGTTTGTCTTCCTTGCTTGACTTCTCTTTTTTTGGTTTGATGTTTATTTTGGAGGTGTGTTATCCTTAAATCATTTTTGCTTCTTTTGTTTCTTTGTGCTTTTTTGTAGTTTTACTTTATATATTTTTAAGGTTTATTTTTTTCTCATTAATAAGGTTTATTTTTCATGTTAATAAGTTGTTCAATTTTCTTTGTTTTGGTTGTTCTAGTTATTTTTTGGTATATTATATTCATCTTTATGATCTTTATTATTTTTATCATTTTTTCTCCTTATTTAGTGTTTGTGATTTTATTTGAATTAGTTTTCCCATTTATTTATTTATTTTCCTTCTTTTCTCCTCTTTAGTTTATTACATATTAACCTTCCAATTGATTATAATCAAATATATTTATGTTTATTATTAATAATTATCTAATTTATTAACAAATATATGTTTTTATTTTTAATTGGTTGTCTCATTTCATCTTTCTTTTATTTTTGCCTTTTGAGTTTATCATATTATAATCTTCTAATTGATAATAATCTTATATATTTTTTATTCTCTTTCATTTGTATTTTTTGATTTATTTTTCATAATTGGGCTTTTCATTTCTTTGTGTCTTATTATTTCAATTTATCTTTTCTTCTTCCTTTATATCAGTTTTAATTGGTTTCTCTCAGTGTTTTTTCTTTGAATTAATTTTCATTATATTATTTCTTTTTTGATTTGATTATCTTTCTTTTTGTTTCTCTTTATTTCTCTCATTTGTTTATTCTTTTTGTTTCATTTTTTGATATTGTCTTTTAATTGGTTGCTCCTCATTCTTTTATTTTTTGTCTCTTTTTATTGTATTCCCCTTTAGGTGGTCATTGCTTTTATCTTCTATCTTTTTATCTAATTTATTAATTTTCTTCTTTTGTTTGTTTTAATTTAGTGTTATCATTGTTATATTTTTTTTCTCATTTTATTCTACTTCTTTCTTTGTTCTTGGTAGGGATTTATTTTCCTTTTAATTTTAGATTTTTATACTTATTAGCATTTTTTGGGTTATGTGCTTCTCAACCCTCTTACCTCTCTCCTATTTCTATCCAAGTCTGCTATCTCATCTTTCACTTCTCTCTCTTTTTGCTTTTCATCCTAATGATGGATCATGGAGTATGATCCGAAACGTCGATGTAAAAATATGCACACAGTTTATCCATAAATCTTGAAGCATATATTTTTAGTCATATTTATTCATCGATTTATGTCAATTGATAGTATATTTAGTCAATTGGTAGTTTATTTAATTTTTTTTGTTCATAGCTGATTTCTGCCTAAAAGTGTTGGAAATGAGATAATGTTTTTTTTGTTTAAACATAAAACAAAAAAAAATAATCAATCATTCATTTGCACATAATGAAACAACTATTAAGAAGGAAAAATATTGTTTTTTTATTGAGAAAAGGTGTTCTTACTACAAATACAAGACTCAAATATGTCTTTGCTTTGAAAAATGTGTTACAAAGTGTGTTTCTCAGTGTTGTGACTAAGAAAAATGAGTTACAACATGCTCTATTTTTTGCTTATGCAACTCCAAAACATGAAAGAACTACTTGAAAAATGAAGCCTAATGGTCCTATGAAGGACTCCTCTACAAAATTCACACCGTGAATACTCTGAATGGATTGAGAACTATGTTCTACATATACCTTGACTGATAAGCTTTACTGAACATGACAATGGAAAAATCCAAACCAATCACAAACATTTATCAGTGGACAAGCATTTGGATGTCTTGCTTCCATAAGAAAGTTATTTGTCTTTTTAGTGTTATAGAAGTTTGAATCTCTGACTACATGTTCCACCTCCTTGATTTGTCCAATTTTGGTTGCTACTTCAATGTATTTGAAGTGAATGTCAGGACCCTCACTATCAATGGAATTGAAAATATAGTTTACCATATTTAAGTACAAGGTTCCCAAGCTACTACAAAATTACCTCCTCACATAGATCAATGAATATCAATGACAAACTAAAGTCAAATCACTTGAAGCTCAAATATGCACCCAAGTAGAAATATAGCCCTTCATAAGACTTGAACTGTTCAAACAAATTGATGCATGAATCTACACCCAATATAAGCACTACAAGAAATAATCATGTAACAAAACAAAATACATTGAGAGAAATAGTTTAATAGTCACCTCAACTTTAGAGTTCCATATCAAAAACCATAAGCTATTTATCAGTAGGGAGAAGATATATGAATTTACAACTAGAAATAAATTACCTAAAGAAAGAGATCTGTGATGACATTGTAATCAACTAGAAAACCACCCTCCATTTGAGACATCATCAATGCAAAGTTTACATTGCTTTGCAAAATTTACTTAACAAATAAGACCTCTCTTCAAAACATCTTCAAATTCAACATCAGAAATATATTTCTATCAATTGATAGTACCTGGGATCAGAGTACAAAATTGTCTGGAGGAGGAACAAGTAATGAAGAGTGTATTGAGGACATGGTCCATGTGAGATGTTGTCAATAGCCACCCACCCAAAAGGGAAAATATTTGCTCAAATCAGTATTATACACAAAAACCATAAAAAAATGCATGAGAAGAATCACTAAAATTTGAAATAAAATGCACATCCTGTTTGTTTGACATTCTTGGGTAGGATCTTTCATGAGACAATGTCTTTTCAAGTCTATTACAAAATGAAATAAAAAACATTAAATTCCCTACAATAAGGCCTAATTAATAGAATACAATAACTTAAAGATTGTAGAGATGTGTAAAGATACATTCCAAGTTATGGAATGTTATTTCGTTGAAATCAGTAATAGGTCTAGAATTAAACATTTCAAAAGTAATATCAGTAAAATTCAAAAGTCAAAATAAATAGTCAATCCAATGAAGCAAAATAGTTTATCAAATGACAAATGTTCTCATCCTATAGAAAATGAATTTTTTTTGATGGGTAACTGAATAGGCATTGCAAGTTTGAATTGCTCTGCTCTTTGCCTATCTAGTTGCAACCAATCTGTTCTGTCACCCCTTGAAAAAAATTTATAGGGAATTGTTGGTACTAAGTACAATGTACTCTTCCCTATACCATCCATTCTTGTGGACATTAATATATGGTTGGTTTGTCACTCTTATCTCCCTCTTCTATAAAATCAAAGAAATATACCCATCATTCAACCACCACATCCTTTTCAATTTTGTTATTTGATTTTAAAATTTATGGCTAGATGAGTTCTATGTACAAAAAAAGGATGAAAAATCCTCACCTTTTGTGGATCTTATCCAAAACAATGTCCCCAAGAAGAGTGAAACTTGTCCATATCTTATTTCAAAAGAATTGGAATTTGATGTTCGAATCTTAATATTTCCTACCATGATAAAACTTTTTCATGCACGCTTTATTTTCCTTAGGATTCCTATGGTAGGATGGGTAGGTGGGGCAAAGAAGTGACTATAGATTTTGATCCAAAAATTAGATTGGAGAA
Source organism: Sequoia sempervirens (assembly GCA_007258455.2). NCBI lineage: Eukaryota > Viridiplantae > Streptophyta > Pinopsida > Cupressales > Cupressaceae > Sequoia > Sequoia sempervirens. The sequence continues at coordinate 74,634 of VDFB02370854.1, forward strand.
GCTCAACCATTGGGGTCATTGTGTCCTTATTACAATGCCTAGTATCATGAATTTGTCAAAGTTTTATATGTTTTATCATAACATTTACCTGCTTTATACAACAATTTTTTCACTTGACAATTGATTCACACATTCAAAACTCTCAGAATTGTTGCAAAATTTTATGTCATATTGTATCTACAAGTGCACTATTAGACATACATGAAAATGTGGAATCATATACAAGGCAAGCAAATTGTTTCAAAAACTGTCTCAAAGAAATGTGATATCATGGATACCCACTCTCCTGCAAGCACTTCAAGTCATGCATGCAGTGATGTGGGGCTTTCCCGCATCACCGCAAACATGACTTGAAGTGCTTGTGAGAGAGCAGGTATCCATATTCACTACTCATTGGTAGTTATCTTCAATCGTCCATATTCACTTTCTTGGAGTTAGATGTTGCATTGCAAGGATACAATTTTAATTATGGTTCTTCGCTTATGGGTGGTTTCCATGATAGAAATGATTTTCTCAATGCTTCAATCCCACTTTCAGTTCTTCTTGAGCAATGGTCACTAGCTTTGCAGAAGATTCTCCTTTCAATTTTCTATCATGCCCAGTCAGCGTGAAGCCTTGGATTGGTGAGCCCCTATTCATGAAAGCATACAACATGTTCAAATTCGTACATTCTCTTTTTAAACATGTAGAATTTGATCCCCATTTTCATTATCCAGTTTTTTGGCTCTATCTGACTTGGCTAGCTCTAGGAAAGGTTGCACTAGTTAATGATGGCTCAAATCTCTTGCTATTTTTTTTATATTTTACATTATGCACTATATATGGTTCCGTTTGGGCCCTTTCGTTCCTTGTCAAAATGCAAAAATATTGAATATCATGTACCTCTTTTTTATATAATATGAAATTGTAGACACGGAAAATGTACTGATCACACTTGATTTTAATTACTAACACTGTTTCGTCTTGAATCATCCCCTTTGCTAATCACTTAATCAGATAGTATGTATTTGGTTAAGTGCATCATATTTCATCCCTTAATTAAATAAATCAATTTTATCTAATTAAGTCATCATCTCCTGTTAATTGAATAAATCAATGTTATTTATTGACCCTATAGTCTATTTAATTAAATTTCTAAAGTCATTCTATTAAATTAAATCAATCTTTATTTAATTTAATCTAACATCATCCCTCTTGAATTAAATAAATCAAAATCCTTATTTAATTAACTCTAAATTCATATTCCTCCCAACTTTGATTTAAATCAATCCAAAAATATAAATCAAATTGTCACATCAACTAATCTCCTTTTAATTTAATCAAATCTTGATTAAATTAATCTTAATTCCCTAAATTCTCTAGGTTTTGCCACTTGCTGAATAAATCATTTATTTTGATTTAATAAATTTTCTAATTTCTCTCAACATGGCATTAAAAGGGAATATTCCCCCAAGTTTGAAAATCCCTCCAAGTGGATTTGTCCTTCCAGCAAGGCATTCAATATCTCTTACATGTCCTTGTGCATTGAGCCAAGTGGCATTTAAGTCATTTCTTTCTCCCTCCAACATGTCATTTCATAAATTTGAAATTCCACCTAATATGATCATTTATTGGCACATTCATCAAAATGTGCTCCACCTTTGTCCACTCATATGTTGACAAGTGGCTTAATGTTATTGGTTGGTCTTTTATCCCACATTCATCCTTTTTGCCTCATTCTCCAACATTCTCATCTATAAATAAGATGCTTTCCTTTGTATTTTGGATCCATGACTTCATGCAAAGTCATAATCTTCAAATCTTGAATTTTTCTCATCCATCCATCATCCATTTTCAAGTTTTATAGCTAGGTTATGTAGGATTTTCTCCAAGGAAGCATCAATCTTCATCAAAATCATCACAAAGCTTACAAGGGATTGGGAAAGGGCCATTTTCCACATCAAAATGGCACCAATTCCCCCATGGGATTGAGAGTTGGATCATCTAAATAGGATTTAATAGCTTATTTCATTGTGTTCTTCATTTATTTCTTATTTTGATGTTTCTAATGAATTTCACAGGGAATCTTAGTTCTAACTTGCATATATGCCTAACATTGTGTTTGTGCAGGCCTAGGATTGGGGTTCACATAAATATTATATTATATTGGTTTTGTCACTTTTATACCATTATCTTCCATCACCCACTCTCTCGCAAGAACTTCAAGTCATGCCTACGGTGATGCGAGAAATCCCTGCATCACCACAGGCATGACTTGAAGGGCTTGTGAGAGAGCGGGTATCCATGATATCACGTTTATTTGAGGCATTTTTTGAAATAGTTCACTTTCCTTGTCTATTCTTCCACATGTTCATGTATGTCTAGTAGGGCATTTGTAACTACAACATATGACAAAAAATGTTGCAACAATTCTAAGAGTTTTGAATGTGTGAATCAACTGTCAAGTGAAAAAATGTTGTTAAAGCAGTTAAATTTTAGTTGCATTCATTGTGGATTTGTGATTTTCAACCTATTTTCCCCATGGGATAAAAACACCATGAAGCTACAATGTTTCAAGTTTTCCCTATCGTGAACTCTACTCTTTCATATATTTATACATATTCATTATCCCTTGAACTGCATAAACTACACCCATTTTGACTTCTTGTGCATTATACCTCTCCTCCAATGTGGTGGCCATGCATATTTCCCTCTCTTATGCATAGGTCCACTCTTCCTTTTCAAATCATTGATACATCTATCTTACTTGCATGATAGATATGTCTTTGAGCTTATGTTATCAGTTTCAATATACTTGATCATGTTTTCTTTGAAGGATATGATCATCCTCTCTCCCTTTATAAGATCCATGTCATTCAATTTTATTTCCCAACATACCATATAGCTTGAAGGAAGCATTAAATAGATAATAACTAAAATTCCTCTTGCAAAATTATCCACTAAAAATGATTTTATGTATCTATTAAAAAATAAACCTTATGGCCTTACTATAATTCCTTTTATCTTGGGACTATCTCTTGCATTGACTATCCTTTATGAATTGAAATCACCTCCATTTGTTGACACTCCTCTTTATTGTTATGAAGTTATCCCCTAATTGTCATCTCCTTGTATGGTCTCTACTACTATTCTCATATCATTGCTCTATACTATTTATACAATTAGTGTAATAGTTGTCCTCTTCACCCCTTCACAGTTGTCATCCCAAACCCCTTTGTGATATGATTTTCCTCCATATTAGAATGCTTAGTTGTTTGAAAATAAAGTGACCTTTTCCCCCTTTGAAATTTTCATTCTCCATTTCACAAACCAAGACTCTTACTTAAAACATGAAATGCAAATTAGACCCTACATGAATGCATGTCCTCATCAAAAATTAAATCCTTAGGAGCATCAAATTCCAAGACCTAGCATCAACAATTGCAGTGGATTCATTAAGAACTAAAATATTTGATTTATAGAAATTAAGTGAGTCAAACTTGATGAATTATTTCTTGTTGCTCCTTTGTATTGTCATCAGTTAGAATTCTTCCATTCTCAAAATTAGCTCTCCTCCTTATTCAATAACTATAATATTTAATTCTCCTATATCTCTCATTTGTTTCAAATATAGCTTTGCTCATAGAATTGCAACAAACATTAAACATAGTCATATCTTCAAATAAACTATCCAATGCTTCAAGGATGCAAACACTATTCACCCAAACATCATTCAATACCAATGTTGCAGTCTCTAGAATTGTTTCACTATTTTCAAGATCCTTCAATACATAAGTAGATAAACCAATTATAGAGCCTCCACAACCAATTGCATATAGAGAAATAATATCTTGAATGGAAACATACATCATTGTAGTGTATTGAATTTCTTAAACACAAAGTAAGTCATTTTCTCTATTTTTGCCTATGGGTTAAGAGGTGCCTTCCTTAATCTTCATAAACAAAGTCACCAAGATACTGAGACTGTTGCAAACACTAAAAAGTGAAGCAATAACTTTGACATCAAGAGGCATCAATGATATTGGGAGACATAACTACTAAATCACTAGGCTTTATCATCTCTCAAAAGGGAAAAGGATGCTACTATTACAAAATAATAGCAGCTCATACTAGCATTGAACAAATATATAAAAATTGAACTACACAGACCTCCACAATCAGATCAATTGCTTTGTCAGGAAGATATTGATCTATTATATAGCGACTGGATAATTAGGAAACAACCACTAATGCTTTGTCAGTCTGATATTGCAGTGAATTATACAGTCACCAAGAAAACCCCCCATAACACTATTATCAGGTTATAGTGGAATATTTCATTTATCTTTGCCATCTTCCCTCAATGCCTTCAAATTTGTTAGTTACACTATTCCACAGTAGTCCTATACATTATACATGATGAGCTCTTGATTGTTATTTTTAAATAGCTTGGTGTTTGATAATCTGTCATTTTTTTTGGACTCTCAATATTTCCAATATAAGGACTTGTTGGGAACTATCAACCATATTAGAGTGAAATAAATAATGCAAAGACTTGATCCTACTCACATTCAGGAGCTTTACATTTAAAATAGGCACCAATTGTTCCTCACAAATACTGCGCGAAATGATAGTTCATAAGATGAACTGAAGGCTGAACTTCCCTAACATAATATTGACTATTTCTGAACACAATCTCTATTATATAGGTTAATAATATAATCATGATTAGAATCCATAGAAAGTGCAGCTTAGCAATCATGTATAGTAGCTTCAGTGCCCCTACTATTGATAAACTTTTGAAATGTTGTCCACCTACCAAGCCAATCTTTGATGACAAATTTACTATGTTCTATTTTTAATACTATTGCAAGAGCCACAAAACATGTAGTACATAGTTCTCCTAAATACCTCTGGCTCAGTAAACAAGTATCATTCCAATATGAAAAGCATCATATTGCTCAAAACAACCAAGCAATTGAAGTATTCATTGAAGTATTCATTCCATCAAAAAATATTATATTTATGCAATGTATTTCAAGTTAGTTTAGCAAGCAACCTGATTATCAAAGTCTTAATTGATGAAGTTGGCCAACCAAAATATACATCCAACTTTTCACATCTACATCCTCTATATTCATTGATATGGTGGTGTTGTTTCATTTTTTTGTAACTATCACTGTCATCTAAAATGACATATTCATACTCATCAAAATACATAGAATCTAGAAAATTTGCATCTAAAACATCATATTTAATAGAAATTGTAATGCTAGGTAGGTGTACTCTTAATAAATCAAGTAGTCCCTTAGTTTCCAAAGGCCCATTTTGGTTCACATTCAAAAAAAAATGTTGGAAAATGTGCCTCAACTTGCTAGCTTGAACCTTTGTTAAAGACTTGGCAGATTTCCCCTTTGTGTTCATACTTTTACCTTTATACTGTTAGGTGTATGTGAGAGAGATGCAGTGGAGTGGTATACCGCCATACCGCGGGAGACTTCATAGTGCCTGGCAGTAGTGCGGTGATACCGCCATACTGCGGGAACCTTCTATCAGAGGTGCAGTAGTGCAGGGTATCGTCATACCTTGGGGGTCCTTTGGTTGTTTGGCGGTAGTGCAGTGATACTGCCATACCACGGGTGTCTTCAAGCTGAGATGCGGTAGTGCGGTGTATATCACCATACCATGAGAGCTTCTAACCTGTCTAGCGGTAGTGCGGGATACTGCCATACCTTAGGGGGCTTCTAGATGGCTAGCAGTGGCATGATGGAAGGACCACAAGGAACAACCGACAATTTGGTGCAATAGTCAAATGTGATGGATAAGTGATGTGTCAACACGTGGGCCAATTTCATTTGTTGATTTTACATCGCTATTGTAAATCAACAATCAAATTGGACGAAAGCTTTATTTTCTGTTAGTGATATATTTTCATTAAATGCATATTCTAACTCAGGGGTTGACAGAGTGCAAATATAGTAATATTCTCTGTAACCAAAATTTAATGTTGGGTGGTCCGATGTGTGTTGCATGGAGATGTGCATAACCTGAGACAAAGGAAGCTTTTCGATGAAGTAATTAAAAACCCTAATGGTTGTTGGTTGGTTTAGAGTGTGAGATTTCATTGTATGCTTTACAAGTATTGTAACAGTGAGTGTGTGTAACGAACTGGAGTCTATGATTGGAGGTCAACCAAGGTGATGATGTGAGTTAACATATGAGAGTGAAGTCTGTAACTTTGTATGTAATTGATTTACTTTAATACAAAGTGACTTTACTTGGTGTAATGGGTTTTTCTCCCATAAGGGTTTTCCCACATATATCCGGTGTTATCTTTGTGTGTGTGATTTATTTTTGTCTCTCCTGTTGTTTTGTGAATGTGCATCTCAAATGTATAAAAATTGTTAAATGAGGTTTTCTGCACTTCTCTTCTAAGGATTTTGCATTAGGAAGGCATTTTCTGCACTGTTGCTTTCCTTACAAGTGGTATCAAATCTTGGCCAGTTGTGTTATCCTTGTGAGTAGGGCTAGTTTTTTGTGCTAATATTGTTTAGGTGGGAGTCTTGCAAAGGAAGAACCAATTACTTAGTGTGATAGGTTGAATATATGCGTTAGAAAATGAGCAACAAACTAAAGAGTGCAAATAAACACCAAAACAACCTACACCTCAAGATTAGCCTAAGTTGGAATCAACACAAGATAAAAACAACAAATGAACTTTATACCTTGTGTCAAATCGATCCTTTGGTTGGCCCTTCGATCTTTGATGTGTATGCTCCTTGTATGGCAAGATATGCAAACTAGATGATGATGTGAGGATGGATGGAAATGGATGAAAGCATGAAAATGGCTAGTGTAGATTGAGAAATAAAATTGCAAGAGTTTGGCTAGAAAAATGATCTCCCTCCAAATGAGAGAAAAGAGGGGGTATTTATAGAGATTTTGAAAATCTCTAGGAAAATGGATGGCCAAGATTGAGCCACCAAATATCAAGATGTAGGGCTAAGGTGAGTTGAGAACTCACAAGCCCTCACATCTTGACATGTGGCATGTGATATAGCCCTAAAAGGTGAAGTGGACATGAGGTGGAAGGATGGTACATGACATGGAGGGAGGTACAAAGTACCTTGGGATTGGACAAGATCTCCTCATAAAGGAGGTGCTTGTCCCCATGTGAGTGAGAGGACATGTGAGGAATTAAAAATTCCTCAAATATCCTTATGGGGAGAGGGGAAAGAATAAAGAATAAAGAGAGGACATGTGGAAGAAGTGAAGGAATTAAAATTCCTTTTGAGTGTGGGGGATTAAAAGTGAATTAAAAATTCACATGGGAAGTGGAGGTTTGTCAAAGGGAGGCCTTTAATAAGGTTGACCAAGGACACATGTATAAAGGACATGGGGAAGAGAAAAGGAATTTAATATTCCTTGAAAGATGAGAGTGGAATTAAAAATTGCTTCAAAGGACTTTGGAAGACAAAGGAATTAAAAATTCCTTGGGGGATGGGAAGAGTTGACTAAAGGGGTGATTAGACAAGTTGATGAGGGGTTAGAGGAAGGTTAGGTGGCTAAGAAATATTAGAGGCCAACTTGCAAAAGTTGGAGGATGTGACACCTCCTAATCAAGGATTAGGCATGTGCACATCCTAATGATGAGAATTAGAAGAAGGATTAGGATAAGATAAAATGATGGAGGATGTGACATAGGAGGAATTAAATAAATGTGATATTTATTTAATTCATTTGATGAAAGGAAGGTATTTAATTATTTAACTAGATACCTTAGGGATTAGAAGAACTTTAGAGGATTAAATAAATAATAGTGATATTACTTAATTAATGTGGATAAGGAGATGTTTAGATGAAAGGGGATAAATTTGGATAAATTAAGTGTCCAAATTTAGGTGTGTCTATAGTTTACAATTTGAGATGGCAAGTACGTCAAGAAGAATAGAACTTGAAAAGTTCAATGGTGGCAATTTTGAGTTGTGGAAACTCAAAATGGAAGACTTGTTGGTGGATTGAGACCTCTGGATTGTTGTGTCTGGAACTATGCCACAAAATATGAAGCAAGAAGATTGGGACCTCGCAAATAGAAAAGCTAGAGGGTTGATAATACTTTGTTTGGCCAATTCTGTACTCCTAAACATCCATGAGGAGAAGACTGCATCTTCATTATGGAAGAAACTTGGTGACATTCATCAGGGAAAGTCTCTGGTAAATAAGTTATTCCTGAGGAAGAAGTTGTACTCCTTGAAGATGGAAGAAGGTGCATCCGTTGCAGACCATCTGAATTCATTTAATATGATTGTTGCACAATTGGCTTTTGTGGGTGTGAAGATAGAGGAGGATCATTGCATGCTTCTATTATGCTCCTTACCCAACACTTGGGACCATTTGGTAATGGCTATTGGAGTACAACAACTACTTTCAAGATGGAAGACATGGTTGCCTCGTTGTTGTCAGAAGAAATGCTGAGAGGAAATCTTTTAGATGGCCAAGGAGGCTCTTGTTGTTTGGGGTAGATCAAAGGAGAGAGAGGCAAGAAGAAGGAAAAGAAGTCTAAATCCAAATATGAAGGGAGATCAAAGTATCCTAGTAAAAAGTTTAAGGTGAAATGCTAGAACTATGGGAAGTTTGGTCATATCCAAAAGGATTGTAAGGAGGAGAAAAAGAAGAAGAAGAATAACTCTTTAGACAATGATTCTTCTCAGAGTGATGCAAATGCTTTCATTGTAACTTTGGAAACTCAGGCATCAAATGATGTTTGGATGATTGACTCAGGTGCATATTTTCACATGACATCTCATAGAGATTGGTTCACTAAATATGAAAAGTATGATGGTGGAAAGGTGTACCTGGCAAGTGACTCAACTCTGAAAATTGTTGGTTATGGAAGAGTCAAAATCCAATTCCCTGACCGAAGAATCAAAGGGATTGGTGATGTACTACACATACCAGGTTTGGCTCGTAACCTACTTTTAGTTAGTAAGCTAAATGATGTTGGTGTGCAAGTTTCTTTCTCGAGTGGAGGATGTAAAATGACTAGAGGCGCAATGGTACTGGCTAAGGGTGTATGCATAGGAACTCTATACAAGCTGGATGCACATCCTATTCAATGTAATGTCTCTGTAAATTCAAGAAAAGTTGCTCATGTAGAGAAGGAGAATGATGCTCCTCTAAGTGAAAATTCCTTGGAGGTGAAACTCCCAACAAAGAAGACCATGTTGTGGCATCATAGACTCGGTCACATAGGTAAGAAAGGTTTGAAAACCTTGAAAAATAAAAAATCTTGTTGAAGGGCTTGTTGATTGCAACCTTGAGTTCGATTTTTGTGAGCATTGCATTTATGGAAAGCAACATCATGTTTCCTTTTATTTGAGTCCTCATAAATCTTCTAGTATACTAGATTATGTTCATTTTGATGTATTTGGTCTAGTGAATGTTCCTTCATTATCGAATTCTGGATATTATGTTTCTTTTATTGACGATTATTTGAGAAGGGAATTTGTATACTTTCTTAAGAGTAAATCAGAAGTGTTCAGTCAGTTTAAAGAGTTTTAAAACTTGGTAGAAAATCAGACTAGAAGGAAAATTAAATGCTTGAGGACGGATAATGGCGGTGAGTTTTGTTCTGTAGATTCTGAAAGGTACTACAAAGACCATGGGATTAAAAGGCATAAAACTACACCTTATACTCCACAATAGAATGGAGTTGCTGAAAGGTTAAATAGGATGCTAATGGAAAGAGCGAGAAGTATGTTGAGCAGTGTTGGTCTAGAGAAAAATTTATAGGCTAAGGCTATGGCTACAACATGTTACTTGGTAAATTTTTCACCTTGTTTGGCTCTTGTTGACAAAATACCTTTGGAAGCATGGTTTGGTAAGAAGCCCTCTCTAAGACATATTCATGTCTTTGGATGTGAGGCATATGCATATGTGCCAAATAAGAAAAGATCAAAGTTGGACAACAAGGTTGTTAAATGTATCTTCATTAGCTATGGCATTGGTGTGAAAGGATACAAGCTTTGGAATCCGATTACTAAGAAGGTTTTATACAATAGAAGTGTAATATTTCATGTGTTGAAGCCTTCAATAGCTGATCCACAGTTAGAGACAGATAAAAAGGAAAAGAAGAATGATGTAGTTGAAATTCCTTGAACTCCAAAAAAATAGGAACTGCATAGTGTACCTAAAACTAAGGAGAGTTCTAGCAGCTCTAAGAATTCTAAAGAAGAAGAATCACATCCTCATCCTTATCTTGTGAGGAGGTCTACACATGAAAAGCATCAACCTGATAGGTATGGATTTTCTATGTTGGATTTGAACTATGCCTATGCTTTGATTACTAGCACTGATGAGCCTAGGACTGTGAAAGAGGTGATTAATATGTTTGATTCAAATTCTTGGTTGGAAGCCATGAATGAAGAAATGGCATCATTGAAGAAGAATGAAACCTGGGATTTGGTAACTTTGCCCGAAGGGCAAAATCCTGTTGGCTGTAAATGGGTATTTAAGAAGAAGATTGGTCTAGATGGCAGTTTTGAAAAGTATAAATCTCAGTTGGTCGCGAAAGGGTATTCCCAAGTGGAGGGAATTGATTATGGAGAAATATTTTCTCCTATAGCAAAGCTAACATCTATCAGATTTATTTTGTCACTTGCAGTCATGTATGACTTAGAGATCGAGCATATGGATGTGAAGATAGTGTTTCTCCATGGAGAGATGGAAGAAGAAATGTATATGTCCCAGCTTGAGCACTTCGTTGAAAAAGGTAAAGAAGGCCTAGTTTCCAAGTTAAGGAAATCTTTTTATGGTTTGAAACAATCGCCTAGAATGTGGTACCAAAATTTTGACACCTTTGTGTTTTCGTTGGGATTCATGAGATCAAAATCTTATCATTGTGTGTATTAAAAAATTGAAAATAATCATGTGCTTATTATTACCCTGTAAGTGGATGACATGCTGTTCATAGGAAATAGTAAGACTATGATTTTTGATCTCAAGTCTCAGTTGTTTGTAAAGTTTGAAATGAAAGATCTAGGTGCAACAAGGTATATTATGGGGATGGAAATAAAAAGGGATAGAGGAAGTGGAAAGATTTGGCTCATCCAGAGTATATTAATACTATCCTAGAGAGATTTGGAATGACTAATTGCAAGAAGCTAGTTTTTCTCGTGTTGCATGGAATGACGCTATCTATTGAAGACTATCTGAAGTCTTTTGCTGAGATGGAGAACATGACCAGGGTACCGTATGCAAGTGTTATTGGCAGTTTAATGTACGCAATGGTCTATACTAGGCCAGACATTGCCCAAGTAGTGGGAGTTCTTAGTCAGTTTATGGCTAACCTAGGAAGGCCACATTGGGATGCTATGAAGAGAGTTTTCAGATATTTGATGGGTACCTTAGAGTTTTCTATGTGTTATCATGGAAACTCAGAAATATCACTAAGATCTCTTAGCATTCATGGGTATGTGGATTCTGATTGGGTAGGAGACATTGATAGTAGAAGGTCCACCAATGGATACGTTTTCATGTTATTTGGTGGAGCAGTGAGTTGGATGAGCAAGTGGAAAGTTGTAGTCACTTTATCTACTACAGAGGAAAAGTATATGGCAGCAACACACACCTACAAAGAATCCATTTGGCTTAGGCGTTTATGTTCAGATATTGGGTTTAATGCAGGGAAGATTACAATTTGTTGTGACAATCAGAGTGTTATTTATTTGGCAAAAAATCCCATGTTCCATACCAGGATGAAGCACATTGATGTATAGTATCATTTCATTCATGATATGGTTTATGATGGAAAGGTTAATTTGGAAAAGGTGGATACTCTAAAGAATGTCATTGATGCATTGACAAAGCCCATGAGCATAGACAAGTACAAGTGGTGTACTAGTTCGATGGGCCTTGGGGCCTATGATCTTCATTAAGTTTGAGTTTGGAGGAAGCCAGTAAGTCTTCGTCAAGTGGGAGCTTATTGGAAAATGTGCCTCAACTTGTTGGCTTAAACCTCTGTTAATGACTTGGTGGATTTCCCCTTTGTGTTCATGCTTTTACCTCTATATCGCTAGGTGTTTGTGAGAGAGATGCAATAGAGTGGTATACCACCATATTTCAAGAGACTTCATACTACCTAGCAGTAGTGTGGCGATACAACCATACTATGGGAACCTTCTAGCAGAGGTGTGGTAGCATGAGGTATCACCATACCTTGGGGTTCCTTTGGCTATCTGATGGTAGTGTGGTGATACTGCCATCCGCAGGTGTCTTCAAGTTGAGATATAGTAGTGCGGTGTATACTGCCATACCATGAGAACTTCTCACCTGTCTAGCAATAGCACAAGATATTGCCATACCTCAAGGGTCTTGTAGATGGCTAGCAGTGGCATGGTGGAAGGACCACAAGGAACGACCAACAGTTTGGTGTAATAGTCAAATACAATGGATGAGTGATGTGTCAACATGTGGCACGATTTCATTTGTTGATTTTACATCACTGTTGTAAATCAAAAATCATTTTATGAAATCTTTATTTTCTATTAGCGATATATTTGCATTAAATGCATATTCTGACTCAGTGGTTGACAGAGTGCAAATATAGCAATATTCTCTATAACCAAAATTTAATGTTGGGTGGCCCAATGTGTTCTGCATGGCAGTGTGCATAACATGAGGTGAAGGAATCTTGTTGGTGAAGTAATTAAAAACCCTAATGGTTGTTGGTTGGTTTAGAGTGTGATATTTCATTGTATGCTTTACAAGCATTTTATCAATGAGTGTGTGTAACGAACTAGAATCTACAATTGGAGGTCAACCAAGGTGATGCTATTGTGAGTTAACATCTGAGAGTGAAGTTCATAACTTTTTATGTAATTGATATACTGTAATATAAAGTTACTTTACTTGGTATGGTGGGTTTTTCTCCCGTAAGGGTTTTCCCGCGTATATCTAGTGTTATCTCTATGTGTGTGATTTATTTTTTTCTCTCATTTTGTTTTTTGAATGTGCATCTCAAATGTATGGAAATTTTTAAATGAGGTTTTATTCACTTCTCTTATGAGGATTTTGCATTAGGAAGGAATTTTCCATATTGTTGCTTTCCTTACAAAAAATAGTCTATTACCAGTGAATTTTAGCTTCTGGACTTCTAGAGTCAAGTACCTTTGCACATACCCCACAAGTTGCTAGAAAATTTCATTACCATTTCCAAGGTTGAATACTTAAAGAGAATTACATCATGATTTTTTTTAACCCAAACAACATAGTGGCATCACCATTTTCTAATCATTGGTATCAAATCAAAGACCATTTGTCATCAATGTAGTTGCTCTCTTAATTTTATCCTTCTTGTGGTATTTTAATCATGTAACCAAACCATTCACTATCTCTTGGATAGTTCTTCATTATTTTGTCTTTTCCCATTGTCTTGAACCTATGAGTACCCCTATTTCTATTAAAACTATCATGCAAGGTATTCTAATAAACAATCATGGTGATAGTAAGCTAAAATCATACTTAAGTGCTTGAAAAGATAGCAATACTAGCTTCTGAGTAGATAAGTCATAAGAGAAGTAATGAGAAATCATTTCAATAATAGCTTATTCGTTGCATGTTCATGGCCAATCTCATGACATCACATATTTATCAACATAATATCTGAAATTGCTAAAGCAAAAGATAAAGTGTGTTTCTAAAATGTTGTATCATCATCTAGTCCATACTGTTACATCAATGAAAGAAGGTCCTTTTATGCTAGATTTTTGTAAATTTTCAATCTATGGCCATAACTAATAATGAAAATCTGACTACATCAATTTTTTACAACTTGACTGCTCCATTTGGGAAAACTTTCTATATTTCATATGGTCCTAACCACCTTATTTGTAGCTTCTATTTATAATCTTTATACCTTGACTCATATAACAAAGCCCAATCTCCCACACTGAACTCCCTTGTTTTGATAAACTAATCATGCCATTTCACTCTATGTTTCTGAACAATATTAGTGTGGTGCATAGCTTTCATCCTTATCTCATCTAATTCATTTAGATCATGCAATATTTCTTTTTGTGTTTTTTTCAAGTCCATATCCAGTTAAACTATAATGGGAAGTACTATTTTTTTCCATACACCAACTCATATGGTGTAAATCCTATTGTAGTCTTGCAATTTTTCCTATGGGCCCTCACTACATCAAACAACCTGGTTGCCCAATCTTTTCTATGAATTTGCACTGTTTTGGTCAGGATATTTTCAATCTCCTTATTTGTTACCAAACATTAGTTCTTCTTTAGGAATACCCTCACTCTAGTCACTTTAATCACCAATATCCTCTTTAGCTTTGTGTGATGAGGTGAGAAATCTTCTCAAAGTATCTCATTTTCTCCCCATACAATAGATGTGACTTTGTGTATCAATGGCTCCTACACAATGTTATTAAAATGTTATGGTATTGATGGAATAAAACTTAATTGTCTTAATGTTGGAAAAAAAATACTTAAACTAAGAAAGCTTGAAATAACATAGATGAATCTTTGAATGTAGCACCATCCCCAACAATGGTTCCAAAAATGTAAGGCCTAACTAATGTTCAATAAACTTGGTGATATTCACACAATTCAGAGGGGGTGCCTAACTAAATAATCCACTAAACCCTTGTAAAGACTCCATTTAATTATCAACTAGGGCTAATGTAATCTTGTGATGATATTGGTATTGTATGTGCATACAGAGACTCTACACTACCTATATCATCCTAGTATAAGTGTTTACACATGTAGGAAAAACATAAACTACATAACAATAAAAAGAAATTAATCTTGAACTATTGCTATAAGTACTTACAATTAACAACTATGACTAGTTCATTGTGGTGTTTGTGTTCTACTGTGTGTCTGTACTATTTCCACTGACATCATTGTGTAGGAAAATTTTGCTACTTTGTTGATTGGAAGTGTCTATTTCTTAGCTCTGTAAAAGGTTCTTGGTCCTTTCAAAACCTTGCTCACCTTATCAAAAATAACTATGACTAGTTCACTATCAAAACTAAACTCTATAACTAACTAATGTTGCTAACTTTGACTCACTCTGGAGGATAATGCATTGAGACAAACAAAGCATGAAATAAAAGACAAGGTCTTATTCATGATTTCATTCACATTCACAACATGAAGAATTTGATTGAGAAAAATGCAATAATGAAGGTAACTACTATAACAACAAAAATAAATACGTAAAAATTAAAGTGGGGCACATTTGCCTTGAGTGGCCCTTGCTAAAGTGACTATCTCCACAAGATAGACTCAAATCTAGCTTCTCAAATCAATTAAACATAACAACAAACTAAAAACTCCTTCATTACATAAAATAAGATTTCATAATTAAATAAGAATCTTTAGGGATATATTATTCATAAAAACATTTGGAAACAAAAGTATTGTTTGTGTAATAGAAGAAAACTATTTGAACATATCTATCTACAATATATGTTATTCTTTTTATTCTCCTCGACCACCAAACCATATATATACATAGGTGTGGGGGAGTCTTATTGAAAAAAGGACTCAAAACAAAAATGTAAATGTAAATCATCACTCTCCTATAAAATAGAGTGTGACAAAGTCTAAATAACTAAAAAACATAACTAAAAAGGTAGAAGAAGTTGATTAGGACTACAACTTTGTTGCAATGGTAAAACAAAAATGTGGACTATGGAAATAGTCACGTTGGATTCCCAATTATAGTAGGTTTCCCCTCCTTCAGTAGTCTTATTGAATGACATGGTGACTCACAATCATCCTTATAAATAAACACCTCCAATTCTACAAATGTTGCATTCTTCTCATTTTGGAACTTCCCCTGCATCACTATCTAAAACTCCTTCGGCTACGGGCTACGCTTTTTAGTTATTGTGAGCTATAGTTTGCTTGCTCTAGCTTATTGTATGCAAAGAGTTAGTTCACCTAAACATATACATAGTACTAATAGCCATAATTTAAACATAGATCTACATTACATTTCATACATATTCACACATTTTAATCATGCAATTACTAACATACCATAATCATATTTCCATATACTAAAACTAGGTTCAAGTTACATGATGATCATAAAAGATAGTCAAGTTCAAGAATATGTATGAAATGAGTATCTAGAAATATCTAAAAGTATGTACTAA
Organism: Sequoia sempervirens; assembly: GCA_007258455.2. Classification (NCBI taxonomy): domain Eukaryota; kingdom Viridiplantae; phylum Streptophyta; class Pinopsida; order Cupressales; family Cupressaceae; genus Sequoia; species Sequoia sempervirens. The sequence goes on from VDFB02370854.1 coordinate 90,799, forward strand.
ACAAAACAAAAAACTAGTTAATAATTAGCCTCATCAGGTGATCCTGGGAGTTTGAGTCCTTGACTGACTCTAACAATATGGATATCTAAAATACATTTAGTATGCATAATATCTATATTATTTTTTATTTAACTTTTAGACTTCTTATCATAGAATGTCTTAATATAATTACATAATAATAATAAGTGGTTTATTTTTATGTTCAGTTTGGCTCCTTCCTTGATTCCTTATACATCCCTATTTATACATGCTTCTATACATTTGACCTTATCCTAGTTCTATTTGCATATGATCTCACACATTCACCATACCAATCTACATTTCTACATAATCATCCTTAATGACTTGCAATTCTCTATCCTAGTTCAATCCTATGGCACTTAAGATCAATATTGAGTTACGCAAGATTGATCCATAAACTTAATTTTTAAATTAAAAATGTTAACTCCTATTAATCCCGAGTTGCTTGGGATCAACCTCCAATTCATTTTTTTTAATTAAAAAATGTGACTCGTATTTTTTCCTACTAGCCACTAGGAGTCAACTTGGTTAATGTTTGTGTGACTATTCATTATGCCATGGTAATATATAATCATTCATTTGTGAAATTAAACATCATTCAAAAACAAGAAGGGACTACAAGGAGAAATCATTGTAGGAAAATTTTATTTGGGAGCCTAAAATGAACATATCTATATCTAGGACCCCTACATGTTTTAGAGTGTTTTGTTCAATAGTTTATCTAATGTCTCTTTAATGACATGTCTCCCTATACCCATCAACTTCCTTAATGCATAGATATATTTAGAATTTTTGTTATAACTTTAATTAGTAGTTGTTGTAGTGGTCATTTCAAGTGCCTTCCTTTTTTTTTTTTAGTAGGTGTCCTCTCGGAATGACGAGGGGAAGTTTTGGGGGGACTAGAATAGATAACCATTGAAGAGGATTTTTTGTGATCTATTCAAGCCTAAAAATAAAAGGTTTATTTTTTATTATAATATTTATTTTATTGAGTTTGTTTCTATATTCAAAGTGAGTTAATATATTATAGAGAAAAGCACAACACGAGTGTGTGCATTAGTTGTTATGTTATATTTTGGATGCCTTTTTTTCCTTATATGTTAGAACACAATATTTAACTTGTTGAAACATGGGGTGTCTACATCAATTTTTTTATTAGAGCAATCAATAATTACTTAAAGAGGGGCCTACATGAACTAGAGAGGAAGGAGGAATATATTCCCTCAAGAATTTTTTTGATAAGGTAAAATGAGAAAAGGGCTCAGACCCAATACAAGACAACCTTAGAGGCAAACATGATGAATCTCACCAGTAGTGAGACAAGAAAAAGGAAACCAATCTAGACTCCAAAAAAGACAAAACCAACAACAAAGAAGAGAACAAAAAAAACCAACAATGCTTTTGACCAGAGCATGGAATTGGAAACTAGTTTTGGAAGGACCATTTAAACTTCAAGATAGGACAATCAATGTGATTTGAACCCAAATTTCACTAAAGGCTTTAATAGAGGGGAAAGGAAAGAATGTAATGACCTTATTCTTTCCAAATCAACTGAATTATTCACAAGCATAACATTCATTATCCTTTTAACCTTGTGAGGCACTCTTTTTCCCTCAACAAAGTAGACTAGTAATTTTTTTCCTTCAAAGGGATTTGATGATGAAAGTTGAGGGAAAGCTCACCTCTTTCATTTCCAATACCTTCTCCTCATCCCTAGCCTAAGGACCATTGGATTTCATCTTTCTATGAAGGTATTGTCACAACAAGGAAAAAATATTAATAGTATGGAAGTGGTACCATCAAGAGGTTGCATAATGAAGTTTCTACTCCTAGACCCCAAGATTGGAACACATCTTAATATTGTTGGGTATATTAGAACCAACCTCAATGCAAACACAATATATAGCATAAATAAAACTCGTTATAGCTTCAGTGACATCATAAATGATGAGAAACTAACCAATGGCATCAATAATACCCTGAATAATAATTTCATCCCAAAAATCCAAAGGGAGATTTGGGAGACAAACCCAGGTAGGAACCAAATTAAATTCGGTAGTAGTGAAACCAACATGTCATATTTTGAGTTGAAGAAAATTCTTACCATAAAACCAAGGGCCTTCTTAGATGATGTGGGAACAACCTTCATTAGATTTGAAGGAGAATAAGAGAAAATCATTTAGAAGAGCCTTCACACTCAACAAACCTAAAGTAAACCAATTATTGGAAGCCCAATTGCAAATTGAATCAATGTTGATTCTATAACCAAGGAATCCCCCAATAATTGAAGACTACAAGCCAAAAATAGCTCTATCCACCCACACATCTGGAAGAGAAAGAATGCAATTATGAAAAAAGGAGTTTGAGTGTCCACAAAAGGGGAGTCCACCACATCACTACATTCCAACATCATATTTATGGGAGGAGAAGGCACTCCCAAGTCAGCGAGAGGAATGGGGGCCTCCACAAGAGAGTGAAACCCTATACCAAAGCCCATTTTGGACAAGGTGGAAGTTGAGCAACCACATCACTCATACCACCACCGATACAAGAATCACTGACACTAGCACCATCACAATATTTTTTTGGTCTCACCTTATAAAGAGGGAGGCTCTCATTAGCCCTTTTGGATTCCATGCAAGAAAAATATTCAACACCATTGAGGCAAGGAGATGACCATGTTTTCACATGAAATTGCACCCTATTGAGTATAGGATTAACATTCCAATGACACAATGGAAATGACCTCAAGGTGTGGGACCTTGCAAGTTGATGTCAGATATCCAAAGAAGGTCGACTTCCTCTTCTAATCAAAGTGTAGATATGTTGGTCCAACTCAACACATGAAATACTACCACTATCATATTCTAATGAACTCATAGGGGAAAAGGGATCTCGAAGGAATGTATAAAAAGGAAAAGGGAAGGTGATACAACAAGATTAGAAATATGTTTCTTCCTATTTTAGATAATGAAATACATCAATGAAGGTGGCCAAAAAGGGTTTACACAAATTATTTAGAGAGAGAAGAGGTAAAAAATGGTTAATTTCATTAATATATAGGCATATAATCCAATTTTATAATTAGAAAGTGCTAGAATGCAGAGTTTGTTAGAGAAAATCTTGGGAAAATTCCAAGAACCCTTTACAATGAGCACAAGGCTGCTCTTTATATAAGAGAAGGACTAAAAAATTATACACAAAAAGAGTGTCTAATGCTTAACAGCCACCATACCTTTGTATTGATTATTGCATGCATTTATGTGTGAAGGGTGGAGATCTTGCATGAAAATTGTGATTTGGGCATGAAAATTGTGTCAGAAGGGACACCTACGTGCACTAAATGAGCATGGGCACTGCTAATCTTCTCCAAAACCACACACAAAGCATTAAATTCCCTCCCCACCACCTTAGAAACTAGGATTAGATGTCTAAGGAGAGTCATTGGGCATTAATGGTGATTACAACTTGAAAAACCATTTATGGAGTATTGTTGGATTTTTCAAGCCCAAAAGAACCACTTAGTTGAATATTAAATGGTCCAAAGCCCTAAAAAAGCACCTCCATCAGATATCAAGTGTCAAACCTACTACGGAAATCTTTTTGAAAGGGCAGAGGGAAGAATGCCACAATCCCAAAAATTCAAAGAGAAACCCCATTAGATGTTAGACATTAAGCCTATCACATATCATATACCACATACCATGAATTCTAAAAAAAAAATTCTCAAAAGACCACCTATAGGATGTCAAGCGTTGGACCTAACGCTTGCTAGAAAAAGGAAAGGAAGAATTCCAAAAGATTTGAAATTTCATGGAGAGTGTGGAAGACTATGAAAAGGAGAAATTTCAGGAGTCGAGAGTTGGAGAGAAGACGTATACCTTATCACAATATATGATCATGAATAAGAGGGAGACCTAATGCCTGACATCCAAAATTAAATTGAAGATCAGGGGTCGAGAGGAAACATTATGTCTTATCTTAAAGATAAGATAAAAGTTAGACAGAAGGCCTAATTGCCAAAAGTCAAAGTGTTAGGGATTGAGGATTGGGAGTAAGCTTATGTCTTATTACAAGGATAAGATAAAAGTTAAGGGTAAGGATCGATCATCGACATTTGAAAATGAGACATTAGGAATCAAGGATCGAGAGGGAATATTAATGCTTAAGATGGGAATATGGTAAGAAGTAAGGAAGAAGATCGATCCTTGAAGTCTTAAAATTCAAGACTTAGTCATTTTTTCAGGAATTTCATTGGGACTTCGGAGATTGGGGGGAGGAATTAATTCTTATGAAGGGGAAGAGATAAGAGTTAATTCCAAGGCATAAATCACAAAATACTTAGGCAATATATGGAAAAAAGAGCTAAATGGATCTAGAATATCAAGAGCATTAGAGAAGGCATGTAGGTATGTAGGTTAGTGAAAGCTTGAAAGTTCAAAACTTTGACACTTGGCCAATTTTGGGATTTTTTAAAGGTATAATTCATGCAAGATGGCCCATTTAGTATCTCTTATATTGATTTTCATTGATGGATCATATAAGTTGGCATGAAATTTCAACAATTTGGTGACTTTTGTGGGATGATTTCCTGCCAATCATGGGATTTGGGGGTCTTATCAATCCATTGGGCATAGAGTCAAAAAGGGAAATTGTAGCAAATGGACTTCCTTAGAAAACAAAACATGTACAAGCTTGCACTTGGAGAAAAACAAAAGCAAGTAAGAACATACATTCCCTTAAGGATAATACAGGGTGTGTAACCACAGTTCTTTGAAATAATAGCTAAGCTAATATGTAGATGAAATTTCAAAACCTCCAAGAAATAAGGTTTGAGATGAATTCCATTAACTAAGATTGGAAGAACTTCACCATCCAGCCTAGAGATATGAAAAGTATTAGCCTCCTTACAATTGATGATGAAATATGGGTCATTCTAATTGCTATTAAATTTGGAGTGACTTCATGCTTTGGCTTTATTTTCATCCCACTTTAGCACCAAGTCTCCCTCCTAGAACATCTTGTGGATTGCCTTCTTGTAAAAAATTATTTTGACGTGTGTTTGGTGAGTTTCTAGGGCCTACATATCCTTTTTCCTTGTTTCTTCTAGCTCCATTAGCTTAGCTAGCCTTACTGTCATAACATCATTTTCCTCTAGCTCTATTTGTTGTGATAATTTAAGAGAGGGAAATTCTAATGATAATGGTAGTGTTTCTTCCCTTCCATAAACTAGCATGAAAGGTGAGTTGTGAATTGATCTCTTAGGAGTGATCCTATCAACCCAAAGGGTTGTCCTTATTTTTCTATGTCAAACCCTTTGATTTTCCTTAATGGTCCCCTTGATTATTTTGATGAGGTTTTTATTTGAATATTCAGCTAGGCCATTACCCTAAGGGTAATAATTTGATGAGATTTCCAAATATATGCCATGCCTAACTACCCTATTAAGGATTTTATCACTAACAAAAACCTTAGCATTATCCAAGATTAATGTGGAAGGGGTGTCAAACCTTGTCACAATTCCATTAAGGAATTCTAAAATTGAAGCATTAGTGGCATCCTTTAAGACACTTCCTCTATCCACTTGGTGCAATAATTTGTGGTCACTAAGATCCATTTATGTCCAACACTAGATAGTGGATTTATCATCCAAATAAAATCCAATCCACATTGTGTCAATGGTTGATCAACCTAAATGGGATGAAGGTGTAGGGTAGCCAATCTTTGCTTTCCAGAGAAGAAAGAACATATTTTGCAATTTCTCACCCATTAGTAAGCATAATTAAACAAGGTTAGCCAATAATATTCATCCCTCATAATATTAGTAGTAGTGGTCCTAGTGGATAAATGGCCAACTGAGAGACCATCAAGGAATTCCTTCAGTAATTTGTTGACTTGATCTAGCTCAATGCATCTTAACAGGACCCCATTGAGATCCTTTCTAAAACTATTCCATTCACTATGACATAGGGAATATAATACAACTTGAAATGTATTATTTTGGTCCTATTTATACTTGGAGGATATCTACCTTCTTGCAAGAAGATAGCCATGTCACTTACCCAGCTTCTTGAAGTGTTTGTATTGAATGCTTGAGGTTCCTACAATATAAAATTAACTTTTGTGGGAATCCCCAATGCTAAGATGAGTTGTTGGCATAATCCTTTTCCCCTCACAAGATTGGTGATCTCAATATAAACATCATATTCCATCACCTTAGTGATCCATCTAAATATTTTCTCATTAACATCTCTGCTCAATAGAAACTCTTTAATGATAGCAAGGGTAACCATCAACTAGATCCTATTGTTAGATAACATGTGTCTATACTTTTTTAATGCTCTAAAAACAAGGGCATGTTTCTCCACATATCTGTATTTTGCCTCATAATATTTTAGCCCTTCATTAAATAAGGAAATTAGCCACTCCATATTTTCATCATCAGGTAGTTGTATTGAACATCCAGATGAGATTATTTGTGTTAGGACAACATATATACTTGATTCTCCTCCCAAAGTGTAGAGAAAGAAATCCTTGTCATAATTGGGATTGAAAAGGGTGGGAGCCTAAGCATTTTTTTGTTTGATAGTCTCAAATCTCTCCTTACCTTAATTTTTCCAAAGACCATACCTTTCTTGAGCATGGAGGTAAGAGGTTTCAACAAAGCAACAAAGTTTGGGATAAACCTCCTTACAATGTTAATTATGCCCAAAAATATTTGCAATCCTTTCTTGTGACTGGGGAGTGGGATATCCAAGTCCATTCTAGTTGGGTCAATAGCCAAACCATATTTAGAGACAATGTGCCAAAGAATTTTTCCTTGGTCAGAGGTAGAGAGACATTTGCTTGGATTCAAGGAAATTCCATATTCCCTGCATTTCTAGAAAATATTCTCAAGGTGTCTGAAAATATCACTTGCATGTTTTAAAAATATGTTATATCCAAGTAGACCAATATGAATTTCTTGAAAACACCTTAAAATCCCATGTCCATAGCCCTTTTAAAGGTAGCTCCAACATTGGTTCCCAAAAGGCATCTTGAAATAAGCATAGGTACTGATGAGCCTAATTTTTGGTCCAATTTTGGGTAGAATCTATAGTTTATTTGTTGTCATTTGTCATGGAATTTGATGTTAAATGTTGATATTTTCATAATGTTTCCCTCAAACCATAGACATTGGGCTTAAATCCTATCTTTACAAGTTTTAATGAAATTGGCATATTATGTTGATTATCTATATTGATTTTACATGTGGTTCATGAATATTCCTTAAGGTGGTTATAGATGTGTAGTTATTGTGCGTACTAACTTTACCATGTAGATTTAATATGCTAAGTTGAGGAAGACAACACCAGCTAGGCATGCACCATAATGTCCAGCAAAGGAATCGCTCAAAGTTAAAGGAGGTCAACAGCAGAAGATTCCTCATGCAACTGAATGTAACTGCCTTGTAGTGGACCTTAATGATTGAGCATGGATGGGCTATAAGGAAAGCTTAGGTGTGGAAAAAACTCTCCTAATGCTAAAACCTCAGGGAAGAATGTAGATATGACTTTAAATTTTCCAATTACAATTCAATAAGATACACATGAAAAGAATTAACAGAAAAGAGAAATGAACACATACATTGTTGGACACCAGATTTACGTGGGAAAACCCTTATGGGAGAAAAACCCACCACACCAAGAAAAGCCTCTTTGTATTATAGTAATGTTAATACATGTTTTCTACACAACAACAACTCAGACATAATGTAATATCCTATCTCTCTTGAAAGGTAAATCTCTATTAGCAAGCCTCAAGAGATAACCCCAAGGTCTCAAATGTCAGGTCTTGACAATGCATAAACAACTCATGATAAGTGTGAAAATGTTGGTAATCACAATGGGACCTTACTACAAGCAAAATACTGAATCAGTTTTACCAAATCTAACAATCTGATGATACTTGAATCCTAATTCTAACCCAATAATCAAAGAAATAGAAAAAGATAAGGGTTTCAAAGAGATTTCTAAATATAATACTACTCCTAAGATTAACAATGAAAATAACCAACACACTGAAATGGACCAATCCCTCAAAACTGATCTCTATTGACCCAGATAAATCTACAATCTTACAGAAAATAGTGCAATCTTATTAGGTGTTAATATTTTTCAAATCCTTGTAGAACATTCATTAAACCAACCCTATTGCAGTTTAGAATGAACAAATCCACTCCTGTCAGACTAAGCACACTAAATTTGAAGTCCAAGCTAACTTTGCAAAGCAACTAACAATCAGTTAGTTTGTGAAAGTATGGATTGAAGGATTGCTACAACATTCAAGTGTCGAATCACAAGCATTTATTAGGATCAAATCTAAAATCCTAGTATTTAACTTCCTCAAAGCAATTTAAGATGGAATAACATTTGAACCATGCAAGACAAGAGATACAAATATGGCACCAAATCACAATATCATTTTTTGCATTTCAATTATCCCTTATGCTTGACAACTCTAGCTTTTTGTTACAATATTTGCTTGAGAATACCTACTTGCTAACTTGCTTCTAACTACTTCGCTCTATTCTACCTCTATCTTCTAATTACAAATTCTTAACTATCTAGCTATTCAACCCTTTACAAAGAGGCGAAATGCCCAATATATAGAAATCCCTAGAAAACCCATTGGCGAAGCAAGAGCCTGTAGCACTAATGGCACAACCACTTGGTCAAGATAAACCCACGGCTGGTCAAATAAGCATTGAATGCATGTTCCATCCAAGTCAACTTGGGATTTGCAATGCAGTTTGGACCAATGTGCGGGAAGATAATAGGGAAGCACAAATCGCGCCGCAGCCTATCAATAGCTCCCTTCCCTATTATCCCTATTACGATTTGGCTCTTCATGTACTTTCAAGAACGCCCCATCCAGGTTAGCTACTAATGGTAGGGGTAGAAGCCTAAGTCATTTTTCAATGGATGCAACCTCATCCCTTAAGTGTTTGACCGACTTATCCCAATCTACCTTATACACAAAATACTTATCAATAACTGCAAGGTAGGTGGCCACATCATCTAGCTGGTGCTTGGACACAGAATCATCATTACTTGGTGCTTAAACGTCCTGCCACCATTCTCTTAACTACTCCAGACTCAAATACTTGGGTGTGATCTTCCTTCTTCCTGTCATTATCTCAAAAAAAGCAATGCAGCCATTATAGACATCAGCTAGGGTGTCATCAATGTGTCTTCTTTGTTTGTAAATCTTTTTCAATACTTTCTGCCTGATTTGCAATACCTCAAACCACTCCCATGGTTTGGCAGCTCTAGAAGAAGGAAGGATCCCATCACTCACCAACCTGTCTCGGGTGTACTCCATAATAGTCTGGTTTCTACAGAGAGATCCATTATCTTCTTTATCATGTACCAACACCTATTTCAACCATTCGGTGGTCCTTGCAGCATCTTTTCCAGTTGACAGGATCTCCTTGATAGCTTCATCACCTTTTACTTGCACCCATTTCAACCAAGTCTTAGTGGCAACAGTGGAGGCTTTCATCTTTTCTAGCTCGGTGATGGTCTCCTGAGGTAGAGGATTTGTAGCAGAGGAAGAAGGATTAATAGACTATAGTGGCTTCATTAATTCCTCCAAGCACTTCCTAAGATTCTCATTTTCTTTCTTTAGTTCCTGCTTGGTCTTCATTTCTTCCCTCAATCTACCCACAATAACTGCACTAGAACCCTCATAATCCTCAATATCCTACTCTATAGATGTAGGTCCTAGATTAAGAGTCTGAACGTGGTAATCCTTTCCAACCACATCATCTCTATTTTTATCTGGAGCAGGGGTAGCTATATGAATAACCCGATCATGAGTTTCATCTCTTTCAATCCTCGAGATCACCCTAGCCTTCTTCTTACCTTTATCTTTCCCAATTTTGGCTAGCAGTGCATCCCAATTTGGTAGACTATCTTCCATAACCACTTGTTTTCTCTTTATCTCTCTATCCAGCCACTCCAGAACAGTGGGATCCAATTGCACTTGGCTCTGCCCCATTTCTTCTTGTTGATCTTCATGTGCCTCCTCACCCAAATTCTATTTCTTAGGAGTCTCATCTTTATTCCTTTCCTCCTCGATGTGTTCCTCCTTATGTTCAGGTGACAGGACCTTTTCTGCTTCTTCCTCCATTGGAGGAGATTCAACTACTTCATTTGTGACTGGTGACTCTGTATATGTAACCAAGGGAGATTGCATTTCTTTTTCAATTTCTATCTCTGCACTGTAGAGTTGCCCCTCATGGAATTCCTCCCCTTCAGTGCCTAGATGTTCATCAACTTCTTTAGCTTCGCCAGGTTCACTTTGAACTTCATGAGCAGGAGGGATGTCATCCTGCTGCCCTTCATGAAGAGTGGGAGGAGGAAAATCTTCCTTAGGCACACCGTTCTTTGGAGAAGGAGTCCTAAACCTCCTTGTATATACCTTTGCTTTCTCCTTTGAACTTTCAACATTCACAATTGGTGGGGAAATTACCTCTTCTGCAACCTTGGAGCTTGCCTTCTCTGATAATTTTACAATTCTTCTTCTCTTCAGCATAGGAGCATTAGTCTTGGGATTCTATTCTTTGACTTCTTTCTGTTCAGACTTCTTAGTCCTTATTCTCTTCTTGGCCTTTGGCCTTCTCTATTTTTCTGTCTCTTGGACCTCTATTTCTTGAACATCTTTAATCTTGACCTTGGAAGGAGAGTCCAGCTTACCCTTGCCCTTAGGATCCCACTCGGTAGATTCTTCAGAGGTGGAGTGGGAATCCAAATCTCCCATCAGAGCATAGGTGCATTGTCTACCATTATTTTCTAGCTCCCATAGTTTGTGCCTTAGCCACATCCTAGTGAATTTGAGAACTGGGTCCATTAGTTGTTTTAATTCTGTCTTTTCTTCCTCCAGCCAATCCACATCACCGATTGGTTTATCTTTTATGGCCTCATAGGCATGATCTTGGATCCATTTTC
>VDFB02370855.1:0-25089 GCA_007258455.2 Sequoia sempervirens
TATAAGGGTAGTAAATGATTTCATCCTTTATAAGGATAGAGTCTATCTCATCATAGAATCAAAGGTGAAGAATAAATTTTTGAGAGCATTTCATGATATACCCATGGCAGGTCACCCAGGATACTTAAAGACTTACAAGAAAATTACGGAGAGATTTTTTTGGAGAGGACTCAAGAGAGATGTCCTCAAACACATCAAAGTGTGTTACCAACAAGAAAACAAAACAAAGCAAGCGTTTCCAACAAGTCTATTGCATACCTTACCAATACCTAGTCAAGAATGGGAGAACATCTCTATGGATTTTATCACCAACTTTTCAAGAGTTCAAGGTACGCATTGCATATTTGTTGTAGTAGACAAACTCACTAAAATATGTTCATTTCTTTGCGATATCTTTTGAATACAATGCACCATAAGTGGATGGATTGTTTTCCAGAAAAATATTTAAGCTTCAGGGGTTGCTTAAAAATTATAGAGATAGCATGTTCCTTAGTTTATTTAGACAAGAATTTTTTTGTTTGGCAAGAATCAAGTTGACACCCAATACCAATTATTACTCTCAAACAAATGGACAAATAGAAATTGTGGATAAGTGGATAGAAGGATATTCGAGGAATCAAGTAACAAGGCAGCAAACAACATGCATCAAATGGCTCTATCTAGGAAAGTATTGCTAGAATCCTTCACATCATGTGACCATTGATATGACTCAATTTAAGGCTTTATATGGTTATGACGCTTTAACTTTTATTGATTTGGTCCTCACAAATAGTAAGAGTTCCAAGAGTCAAAGACTTGATCAACTAGAGCCAAGAAATTTCAGAGTCACTAAAGGAAAATCTCCAATGAGCACAAAATCAGCAAAAGATGTATGCAAATCAGCATCACACTAAGCAGACTTTTGAGGTTGGAGACATGGTTTTTGTAATGCCCCTAATTTCTACACTCGGATATTATGAGATTTGGATCTGATTGATCATCCCACTGTATTCTCTATTCATATAAGCATTATTGATGTAATTTTGTATTGGAATCTATATTCTATGTGTGCTCCTATGATGCACAGGATACTCTCACATGTAAATCTGATTATGTTTATATTTCACCTTATCTTGTGGATACTTTCATATTTATGTACATGATTATAAGATGAAGGTCATGATTACCATGTTGGATTTAATGATGTTATTGATTATCATGTTTACCGATTGAAAAATGTGATGTTGAACACTATTGGCTGATTTTACATTGCTTTGGTTATTATATATGTATACTGGTGTACTTAATGTGTGAATTGAGTTTGTAGATACAAGGTTATTTCCCCACTTGATGATGAAAGTCTAGGTTAATCCTAAACAATGGTTGTATTCGAAATGTGGCATTGAGTCTAATGTGTTCACCATTCCTTATCATAATCTAATTGAGTACAAGTTGTGTCATCTAAGACCATATTAACTTGGACTCGAATTGATGACAATTCTCAAGCACGCATATATTGTGAAGTGAAACGTAAATGTGTTGCACATATCACATTATTGATTTGTAATTCCCCCTATACTGGTCATTACTTCAACTTCAAGTGAATCCTTGCCCAATTATACTACACAAGGCATTTAACAATAATTCAAGGTATAACAATAATTCAAGGTAAAACATTGCAAGTTGTTAAGAGGTAATCAAATTAGTCATTAGCCAACAATTAGTCAAGGAAAGGAATTAACAGCGAGATCATTTGAATTATGTTGAAGGAGGCATTATATTAAGATGTATTTAAATAAAATAAAATGTATACAAACATAAAAGAGCTGAATCAAATTAAAATGGGGTGATCAAGAGAAGGATAGGGGTTATTGAAAGCAATGGCAAGAAGAGAGAACAAAGTAGGACACCTACATTTAAGCTGACTATGGCAAGAGATGGGAAAAAGGATGAAGAATTAATGAATGGTGGAGGGCAACAAGGAAGAGGACATCATGGTGAGGGGTTGCCAATATGAAATCAAGTACCAAGGGAAAATGCAAGCACTTTACCCTATTGCGATGAAGGATTCAAGGGGTTTTTGGCTTTCTCTCTCTCCCCCTCACACTACAACGTGAGGCACTACAACAAAATCATGGAGGCCATGGCCATGCCTCACATGCTTTTTGGCTTTGGTTCTCTATGAAATCAAAGAGGCAAAATAAGTGAATGCCAAGGTGTGCTTGTTGAGCAAAAAATTGAAGGAAAGCACATTGCAGGCACAACCTAAGGCAGCTAGGTAAGTAAAACTACTAACAAACCTTCAAAATAATTAAGAAACTTTGGGTCCTTGTTTGAAAATAATGATTCAGCCATGTGTGGTTGCAAGGAAAAAAGGGGTGAGTTTGTTTGGGAAATGATTATATAGTGTTTGAATGGCTTTCTTGCCTATGAACATTTCATTATATTAAACTCTTGTTTTCTCCTTGTTGAATCCTTGTTGAAACCCTGTTTAATTCTATGGTGTCTATATGTTGTTCTTGAACTATTGTGCCCTGCTCAAATGGCTATTTGATTCATGAGAAGCCTAGGACTTAGGTATAGGGGCTAGAAGGAGTGCCCTCAACATTGCTTTGGGTCCAAAAGTGACTTTGAGGCTGCAATAGGTGAGGCTTATGATCTTTAATCAAGTGATAACTAAAGAAACATGCGTGGAGCTATAATGAACCAAGATTAAAATGCAGTGACATGCTTGGAGGGCTTGTAAAGACTTAGCATGTAGGCCATGTGGTGATATGTTGTAGTGTGGTAGAGTCTTAGTGTAGATGCCATGCAATGACATAGCTAGAGCACTTGCATAGGCTTGGTACATGTGCCAAGGACATGCCACCATTTTCAAGGTGTTGGATGTTGAAAGTACTTCCACCCTTGGGAAGGGGTCACATGCTTTATCCTGCAGATATACTACGATGACACTCCTTTCCTACCTCTAGAATCCTCATCCTTGAGTTCGTTAGATTTTGTATGTGATAGGAGACCCTTATCTTGTTCTACATGCAATTGGATGAGATCTTGGTTGTTCACGTGTTCAAACCTATTTTGCATGTATTGCATTGTCGTGCATAAAGTGTTGCGCCCTTGTCAGTGTGATTGGTCGTGTGCCCATGCAATTATCTCCTAGCATGGGTGGGTGTGTTACACCCCAATTGTATAGCTACTATTGCATAGGATGTACATTGTAAATGTTGAATCTTTCTGTTGAATAAATTGAGTTGTTCTTGTGATCAATTGAGTGTGTCCTAAATGATTGTCTCATTGTCTGATGCTTCTATTGATGTAATTCTTGAATAAAATTAGCATATTAAGTTATGGAATAATGTTGTTCTAACTTCTACGATGCTTAATGTATATTACCTTGTTTTGAGCAAATGACTTCCGTTGTTATGTCATGATTTGCAGGAAACAGGTTCATACCTCGAGACAGAGGAGAGATATCACTCGGGGAAGAACTTGGTCGGGTAAACAGTAATGGATACCAACTGGACATACACACACAAACCTTAGAACTGTGTAAGCTAAGTCATTGATTTGGTTAAAGGTAAGTCATCCGTAGGCTTGTCTAGTATCATTAGGAGTCGTGTCTTCTTTGATTGTGTAAACAAGTGATGCTTGCCAGTATAACCTTATAAGTAATAAGTTCTGGTTAGAGGTGGATATGTGTATTTGTACATATATATATACGTATAATACATATATAAATATATATACAAGTATACGTACCCACAGCTAACACGATGAATGAATTATATATAGTAACGATATTTTGCCTCTGAATTTATACATATACATATATATACATTTACATGTTTTCATATAATATTGACTGACTCTCAGTATATCGACGTATAATGTAGATGTATATATATATACAGGTATAAAGAAGTATAATTATATATTTAATACTTTATTAAAATATAAATATAATATAGTTTATAAAAGTATACGATATTATTTAAATTACTAATTTAAATAATTATACAATTAAAAACTATATTATATAGATATTTTAATAGAATAAATTGTATATATAAATATACTTAAATAAAAGTTTTAAACACTTTTATAAAATAAGAATGTAAATCATAGAAGAGAATAAAAATCGCGAATTTCTCTAAAGAATACTTCATTTCGTTGAAATATTAAACTTCAATTCTGAGCTTGAGCAAATGCGTCATAATTGTTTTGAAACTTTAATAAAACATTATCGAGCAAATTCGAAATAAGGAACTCAGCCGTAAAAATGGCGAATGAAAATGAAAAACGCGCAGGAGTTTCGCGTGGTTAAAGCCAGACGTTTGGAAACTGTCAACTGGTTTCATACTTGGCAAAGAGGAATGGAGGTGGATGCCATTAGAGCAAGGAAAAAGTCTTAAATGTAAACTTGTCATCTAACCTAGCAGCAAAAACGCACCAGAATAAGTGCTGTCGCGTTTTTAACGAACTGAACAATTTCTAATTGAAACAAACACCATTGCTGTCAAAAATGGAGGTCGAAACCCTCACCTTATTGCAACACGTTTCTAGTTTGAAACATTCCTCAACTTGCTGGCAGTTCTGGCACCATAGAAGGAGGAAATCAGTTTTAAAATCAAACCTATAAATACCTGTGTTTGGCATTCATATTCTTACGAATTGACAGTCAAGTTTTCAGTGAGCATTTTGTAGCCAAAGAGAGAGTTCGCCTTATTGAGAAAATTATTAAGTTATTTCTGTTAATGAGAAAAAGTCTCTAAAAAAAAGAAAACAGTAATCAGGAATTGCTAGTTGCTGTGTTGAGTATTTGTTTCAAGAATCAAGCTGAAAGCCATCTGAGTGA
Organism: Sequoia sempervirens; assembly: GCA_007258455.2. Classification (NCBI taxonomy): domain Eukaryota; kingdom Viridiplantae; phylum Streptophyta; class Pinopsida; order Cupressales; family Cupressaceae; genus Sequoia; species Sequoia sempervirens. Next base: position 4,835 of record VDFB02370855.1, read on the forward strand.
AGGCAAGAGAAGGAGTTACCTTCCAAACTTCTGGAAAGCTAAATCAAGCATGCTAAATTCTTACTTTACATATTTTATTTCTAATATTCCAAAGTAATCTGATAAGTCTCTGAATTATAGTCATGGCTGGAAAGGAAAGAGTTTGATTGTCTGGTAGACTTAAGATTGAATAAAAAGAATAAAAGTTTCTTAAACATGTGAAAAGTTGTGATATAAAATGTATCATGTATGTAGTCTTTTCATGGCTTTTTGTTGTCATTGGTGTACGGTTTACATTAGTTAATGGAAAGCAATCTGCATAATATTTATTGGCTCTATATAAGGAGCATATGCTTGTGTATAAGATAATAGTTACTAGGATTGAATCGAGGATAATTGCAAGTTATATACTACAACTAGATACAAACAACTTAGTCAAGTTATTGTATCCCTAGGATGTGTATATCCTGAATTAGGGCGTCAGTTGTAGTATCTTGCTTAAAAGATTCATCATTCTAGTAGTTAGATGTTGTAGGAAGTCTAGGGTACGGACTACCCCGATAGACCAACCTACGCGTAGAACTAAGATAGCCTCAAGTCAAGTTGAACCTGGCAAGTGAATGTGACATAGGACCTATGTTCTTCATTGAACGTAAACACTTTGGCCAAAGTAGTGTAAGGAACCATTTAGTTGTAGTACTACACTGTCAGTTCACCGTGATTCCGAAATACAACCTAGTTTGTGATTTGCCGTTAGCACGAAAGCTAGTTTTGTAGAATCACAGCACTATGTCCAGTTGGTAGTCATTAAAGGTTACCCAACCAATCTCTTCTTCGAAGGGAGGGTCGTTCATTGCAAAATGATCGTGCGGGGGACCGCATTATATGTCCGTGGTTGGCGGAAAAGCGCCCGAGTGATGTTTCTCCTCCACGAACACCCGACTGATGATCCAAGACTTGACAGGACGAATTCCTGGACCTTCTTACTTCTATTGGTGTCAAAAGCCTACGGGCTATGTATGTATAATTCTCTTCTTACTTTGTAATTTCATTTGGAATGAAATAGTTTAAAGATGCAAAAGATGTTTCTTATTTATGTTTTGAAAAGAAATTTTTTTTATCAAAATGGTATTGTTCTTACTTTTGTGTCTGAATTGTAAAGTTTTAAATTTATCGTACAAGTGTGTTAGATTCTGGGGGTGGACTTATGACTACCATGTGGTTAGGTGGCATGAACCACCATTGGGGACCAGCATGATCTTGGAGGAGCTTGAGGGTGTGTTTATGGAGTTCTTCTTACCCTTTTATTTCAACTTCTTAATTCTATGTAATGTTGCAAATATATCATACCAGGCATGGTGTTCTCTTGTGTAATAGCATCTTGTATGGTTCTATTGATACTATAATTCTCCCCAAGTTGGGATGTGACCTTGTATGAGTTCATGTTATGATTCCTTTGGGTGGGATCCAATCCTTATTGTGGAAGAAACACATCAAATTGTAGTTGTGGATTTCTTACTATTCAAATGTATATTTTGGGAACATTGGTGTTCTCTTGTAAACTCTCATTAATGCCAATCTTCATTATTGTCATGGTCAGATAGTTGTGATGGTGTGCTTTTTGTTATCATTGTTATGCCTAGAAAAGAGATGAGTACAATTCATGTTCAATTGAGTAAGATAGAACCCTTTGGTTGTATTTTACTGTATTAGAGTTCTTGCATTTTGTCTTTGCAATTATGAAGAAATGATCTTAAATTAATTTTCATACTTCAATTATTTAAGTAAATATGTGTCTCTTTGATAGCTACACTTTGATGTTTCCGCTATTTAGCCAAATCTTCTTGCCTTACGCAATTTTGGCTTATTTTTGGTTGGATATCAGACTTGCTCTAAGCCCAATACCACTATGTTTCTAGATACCCACTGTCACAATATCAAGGTTTCAATAACCCAATACCAAGGTAGTGGAGTTTTCAATTTCCTAATACTTAGGTATCAAGAATCCAAGGATTCCAATACCCACTATCATGGTATTTGGATTTTGAATATCCCAATATTGTGGTATCGAGGATCCAAGGATCTTGATACCCACTTTCGTAGTATCAGGATTTTGAATATCCCAATACTATGGTAGCAGGGATCCAGGGATCCTAATACCCACTATCAAAGTATCAGGATTTTGAATATCCCAATACCCATTATTGCGATATCAGGATTTTGAATACCCTGATATTGGGGTATTAGGGTTTTGGGATCCTGATACCTCTCTATCACAGTACTAGGATCCTCTAAGTATCAAAATTTCATGGAATACGATACTAGCCCATGAGTATCAAGCACCCTAGGAGTCTAATACCAATCTTTAAGTATTGGACTTGGCCAAGGTCCAATACCTTTCGAGGGTCATGGTTAAAGCGTGACCTTCGATTAAGGCTATGATATTGTCAATTTGTGTTTTTCCCCTTATCCTAACCCAATGAGTTTTTAAGGATGGGTTTGTAGGGATGTTAGAAAGTTGTTTTGGTGGCTTTGGGGAAACTATATCTTCTTCATGCCCTTTGTTCCACGTTGACCAAGGAATTGGGTCTTATGGTGTCTGAAGTCCTTTGTTGTGTCACTGTGTTTTATGCATAGGAGTACATGCCAAAAGTGTCATCACACATAGCTCTAACACCTTGTGCACTAAATGGTGTTATGGTAGTCTACTTAATGCCACTTGGTATCACGAAAAAAATTGTTCTATTGTCTTTTGTTTGTTGATGTCCTAGGGTAAAAGCATTATAGTTTTCTTGAGGTTATAGTCATGCAAACAATCTCATCTCAATATAAATAGAGCTGAGAAGTTCAATTCTCACTTCTACATGCTTTATAGGATCAAGTGGAGGATTGAGGAGATTGTTTATGAGCTTGAGTTGCCAAAACATAACAGGATTTACATTGTATTTTATGCTTCATGCCTCAAAAGGGCACTTGGGAAGCATATCACTCCTTCAATAGAGTTTCCTCATCTAAATGTTGAAGGTAAGTTGACCTTGGTTCTAGAAGCCATCATTGATACCAAAGAGAAGAGATAGAGGAACAAAAGCATCACAAAATATCTAGTGCATTGAAAAAATCTTCCAATTGAAGATGTTACATGGGAAGGTGGAAAGATACTTGAGCATCTAAATTTGCAATTGTTTGGGAGAAAGCAATTCTGGGAAAGGCAAACTATCTTTTCCTCTTTCCAGAATTAAATTAATTGGGAGACCCATAGCTATTTCTTTATTTCCCATAGGTTAAGGAATAAAGTTAGGGAAAAGATTTAATAATAATATTTTAATTTAGTCCTATTTTTTAAAACATTGTAAGAGAACAACTTAAAAATTATTATTATAAAGTGGGCCATCTAAATGAGACCTAATAAGAGCTTATGTAATATTTTACTAGATTTTTTAAGTGAACATTTTTTGAGAAAAATTTTGGAGGGAAAAGATAATTCAAACTAAAAGGGGCCAAAATGAAGTTTATAATAGGAAGAGCATTGCTCAATGGAAAGCATCTATTTCTTATGAAATCAAACCTTTTATAGCTTGAATATTTGTGTTCATCTATTGCACTGGAGGACAAAAACCCTTGGAGTGCAGGATCGGAGGACGAGAACCCTCTTGTCCTTTGACGTGGTTTCATCTAGAAATCACGTTTGTGCTAATAAGTTTGCAGTTCATTCCAATTTTTGGTTTATTAGAGGAGTATTTTGGAGGATTGGCAAAGAAATCGCCAATTTCAGTTGGAGTTGTTGTACTACTACTATGTAGGAGCGAATATACTAGCTTGCTTTCTAGACCAGCCACTGCACTAGTTGGAGGTTGTCATACCTGCAACACTAAACACCTTTTTGCACTTGCAGGTTTGTTAGGTGTTGGGCACAAACATAAAGTGATTGTAAAGACGTCAACAACCTTTTGCATCTATTGTTCAATGCTCCCAGTCATAGCTAAGGCTAAGTGTTTAGTCAACGTTTTGGGTTATTTTCACATGAAGGTATTTTTGTATCACATTTTGTGGCATCCATATTTTGTAATTTTCTGTCAACTGCAATAATAATATTTGCAATAAAGAGGATTGTCGAAAATAAATGGGATATTTAAAGTTGCTACCATTTTTTGTCATACCTCAATAGGATTGGGAATTCATTGTTATTGTTGCTTATATCAAAAAATTATGTGATGTGCTAGAGTTGAGTCTCCATAATTAGTGGTTGTTGATCTCACTTTGCACCAAAAATAAAATAAAAAGATGACTATTAGATCCATATGAAGAAAATAAACTGATGAATAAAGCTAAATTAATCAAAATCTAAACATTTTAACTTCAAAAGACAGTCCCATGTATACCTACCAAACCTATTCACCACTTTCACAAATATGGAGTCAAATTTACAAAAGGGGGGTTAGGTCCACAAATAGGGGATCAAATCTGCAAAAAAAAATTAAAAAATTAAGATTCCCACACTATTTTTACAACATTTTGATCATTTTTCAAAATTTAAAAAATTAAATGTTCCAGGGGACACATTCCCTCCCCCTCCAACCCTTGCACCCAAGACAGGGACGTTTCTGAGATGCGTGGACATCTAGGAAACGTCCCCCCATTGTCTTCACGTTTCTCTGTTGTCCCCTGAACATTTCTCCTTCCAAGGGGACGTTTCTTGCCAAAAGGGGACTTCTAGGCATCTCCAAGACTCCCAAACATTTCCAAGACTCCAAGGAAACTCTTGGGTGTCCTCCACAAAAAATGCATAAAAATAATGTTTTTTTTAAATTTAAAAAACAAAAGTATAAACTATTAAAACTTAAAAGTTTTAAGTTAAATTTATTATTTAACTTACCCTAAAAAGTCAAAGGCTATAGTATCGACTGATTTTTATTTTGTTTTCATTTACCTTTACCCATGCGTGAGAGCTGAGACAGTGCGTGAGAGCTAAAGCTTGAGACAATGCATGAGAGCTGAAGCCTGAGACAATGCATGAGAAGAAGGGCGATTTCAAGAAGGGAGGGCGCCAGGTATGTTTAACTTTTTTCATTTTTGTTTTTTATTCAAAATTTCAGAGCCTGTCCCACAGGCTGTACCGCTATGTCTGCAAAATGTGGAAGCACGGGCAAGGCAGGTGAACTATTTGAGTGAATGCCTCAAAGAGATGTCATCTGATGGAATACGATGATATGATGATTATGAAATTCAAATTTTGAAACATCTAGTTCTCGTTCCAATGTCTATATTAAAATATTTTGATTTTCAATGTTCACTAGTTCAATGAAATCATTGCAATGCGTTTAAACTTTAAACTCAACTTATTCCTTAGGCTTCTACAGTTATACATCTTATTATAACTAATTTTTCAAGTACTATATGTATTTCAGCACTGCTCCCCTGCCCCTCCCTCGCCCCCCAAAACTTAGGCCCCCCATTCCCCCATCCCCGAGATGCATCCCCCTATCTCCACATCAAGAAACTTTGTGGAACATAGAAAAAATTGACAAAAATGTGAAATTTTTGAAACTTATAAACTTTAATTACTCTTCAACATTAATCTACGCTCAAAGTCATCAAGTAGGGTAGGAATATGACTCCTAAGTCCAACCATTGTGATGTGCTTCGAGATTTATCATTGAGGGGTGATGATGAAAATGAAAGTGTCACTTTCACCTTTTACATCATTATATATAGGCAAGGCCCAAGTTTTGCTGCCATACTTTACATGCATGAAATTGACATTACATGATTCCTACTCCTCATAATTGATGTTATTGATGATGAACAATACAAACACATTTTTTTTGACAAAATTATATGTCAATGCACTTATTGCAATCCCAACTTTACCAAAGTCAACACTTTAATTTGCATGGTCCCATTGAGACATTATACTCACCAAATGAGTACCAAGATGAAAAGTTTGCAATGATCACTCCCTAGCTCCATATTTCTATGGCCTACATGGAATTCAATGTTGTATCTTCACGATCACATCTTCAAAGATACATTTCACTACAATTATCCTATGTCATTACTCACAATGTTTACATCCCATAGGACATGTCTTATTGCACTTGTAGAAACCCTAGTTTCCCCTATTCTCGAATCTACAGTTTTAGTCTTTTCTGACGTTTTTGGTTTTTTTGCAATTTTTGGGTTTTTGAGCAATAAATGAAATGGTACGATTTTGCTTGAAAATAATAATAAATTCTATAAAAATGCTAAATGGCCAACATGCATAGGCAATACAAGAAATATTGAAGGCGTATCTTTATTTGTTCAACTGGAATCAATACAAATAAGATCTGGAAGCATGCAATGATAAAATAACAATTTTTATTGAGAAAACCTGGTAAACCAGCGAGCTGTTGTAGATCAAAATCTGGTACAGCTGAGTGTGTTTCTCCTTTCTCCTTCCGTCTGGTAAACCCTAATGCCTTCTGGAACCCCAGCGCTCCAAGAGGATGAAGATTGCAAGTCAAAAGATGGGCGTTTTCTTTTTATTGGAGTAGTACGGCTCAAGACAGTAGTACGGCCTGCTGTACTGACTGGTACGGCTGCAGCATGAAATAAATAACTTTGTATGGCTCTTTTCCTAGCCTCCAGAATAACAAAGAATAGGCGCCTTGATGAATGGAAGGTCTTCTGAATGAATAAATATGCTGAAGCTCTGTAAAAATAATAATCTCTGAAGCTCTGTGATTCCTCCTGAATGAAGAAACCTCTGCTGCAATAAATCAAGTGGTATTTCACACCCTCTGAATTGCTTCCAGTGGAGATGGCTCGTTCCCCAAGGAATTCGAACTTGAAACCCTAAAGTCTCTTGCTCAGATCAAAGTTGATCAGTTCTCAAATTCAATAATCTCATAATGGCACAAAACCCAATGCAAATGCACTAATATCTCTCAAAAGTGCGATTTCCAAATAATAGGGTTTTATTAAAATATTCACTTTTAATTCTTTTAATTTCTCCATAGTCTCAGCTGAATATTTAAATATAATTTTAAATGTCAATTTTGGCCCCTTCGATGATGGCGCACCCCTCAAGAAGAATCACTTAAGTTATAATTTAATATTATAACTTTATATTATAATCATTAAATAATTAATATTTAATTAATGCAATTAAATATTAATATTTCTCTCGTTACTCATCCGATGGTACATCGATGCAGCCGAACAGCGAGTGGTTGAGCGGCCAAAGCCATCTGCTAAAAATAGCGAGGGTACTGTACTGCCGAGGAGCGCTAAAATAGCAGATTAAAGAAGTCTCGTCGAGCCCAAGCGAAAGCCCTCTTGATCAAATGCCATGAAAGACCAAGCTCCAAAGTGACCCTCTATCCAGTCTATTTCTCGACGATTAGGTGTGATAGGCCAATCTGTTCCGAGAGATGTCGAGAGGGGACATGGCCACTTGCATTTATTGATTCATACTTGTGTTTCCTTATCATTAGAGGCAAACCCAAGGACATAACACCCCTTTGCCCTATGTTCCTTACATGATCAATATCTAGGGCCATTATGATCTTATCATTTGCTTATATTAGGGGCAACCTTATCATACGTGCCTAGATTATTATCTCCTACTCGTGTTCACATGCTTATTATACGATGATATCTTTTTATAATGCTTTATCATGTTTTCGTAATATCCTCCAACTCCTTGCATCCTTCATATGCAACCAATTTGAAGAGAGGCATAAATTCTCATTGATGTTTATCTATGATTTTGGTAGCAATGAGATAACTATGATTGCTATGATCATTTCTCATACCAAACAAAGCTTCATTACCATATCTAGATGAAGTCCTTAGATTTGTCCACTTAGTTAGGGTCCCTTATCATGATATCTACAAAGTAAAATTATGATCCATATCTAGATGGAATCCTTATAGTGTTTTCAACAAAGTCAAATCATCTTCCTGCATAATTAGAGACCTTTTACCATGTTTCCATAACAAACAAAATCTCTATCCATCTTATTTTACTTTTACTATTTTCAAAGATAGCTCCTTCCCAATCAAGCTGTATTTTTTTCTTATTGCAAAATGTGTGACAAACACTACTCACTTTATGCATTTCTCTGTTTTGTAGGTTTCAATGGAGTACTCAAAACAAGACATTTTGAAGAATGATTTACTATTTTAAACAAATCAAGTATCCTTTGAGTATCTAAAAATATTTAATATACATGTTGACTACTTATTTTACTTTGACATGCATCTATCTAGTATTTTTGTAATGTCCCCATTTTCACTACACTTTTTTGTGATGATGGCCTCGGTGAGCTCTAGTAGAGAGAGAATTAGGGTTTCCGACTGCTTGGTGGGTTCTTTTGAGGATTCAGGGTTTTGCGTGTTGGAGTTTGGATGTTTGGATTTTGGATTCTTCTGGGTTTTCAGAGAGCTTCGCGAAGGTAATGACATGCATTGGGCCACCTTTCCGGGACTTACTATTTTTAGTAAGTTATGACGGCCACATCTTGGAGTTTGGGATTTTGGATTGCGGATTCTTTCTGGGTTTTCAGAAAGCTTCGCAATGGTATCACATGCACTTGGATCCGAGCAACTTTTTGAATTTACTATTTTTAAAAATTCTATTTTTGGCAGCAGTCCAGTTGGCATCAATCAGGCTTTCCTCTGATTCAATTGGTATTATTGATTTACGGCCTTTTCGATGCATTTTTGGAGAGATAAGTTATTTTAATTAAAATAATTTTCGCCTCCTAAACCGATTTAGTTACTAAAGGCGACACAGCCCCACCATAAAACTCCATTGGCTCGTTTCCACCCACCATCTCCTGCTATCAAATCACAACCTCCTTACCTTTTATTTTTTTTGTATCATGGGACGTACCATCCCTTAGCCAAACTACGTACCCTCCCTACCTGTCTGGAGTAGAATATAATCGAAAAGGGCCCCATGCAAAAATGGTCCCCAGGTATGGAGGTGAGGCTAAAATGGTCCCCAGGATAAAAGGGTAAGGAGGATAAAAAAAAGGTAAGGAGTGGTGCAATAAAAAGCTACCCTCCCCCCTTAGCCATATATCCGATCCCGGACTACGTACCCTCCCTTAGCCAAACTGTCTGTAAAAAAAAAAGGTAAGGAGTGGTGCAATAAAAAAAAAGCTACCCTCCCCTTAGCCATATATCCGATCCCGGACTACGTACCCTCCCTTAGCCAAACTGTATGAATGAATGCACTTCAACTGGCCCATTATCCAATCGAAGTGCGGTTCTCAGGATCCCACTATTATAGATCCCTCCCATTGCCATACCCTGGGATTTGTTTAGCCCTCTATCGTCATGAGATGATGGTCATGACCAGATAGAGGGGACCGGCTATTGGGACCTTATTTCCGGGGAGGTTGAGCCTGGAACCTTGCCTTCCCTTCCCTAGTTATCAAGGATGATTTTATAGAGAGCCAATTCCAGTCAAGTCAGAGGGCTGCTTAATCCCTTTTGTAAAAGGTCAAGTCATAGGGGTGTTGAAGCCCTTTTTAAAGGTGTGACGTACTAATTTTCGCACCCGTTGCCTTACGCACTCATTGTTGATAAATAAATATCTCAGTATTGCAGCTGCATGAGTGGATCGCATACAAGTATAGTCATTTAATTCCTGAGACGGTGACCAACCCAGGATCACCATGACTTGTTGGAACAGCAGGACCATGACTTGTTGTTGTTGTTGGACCTTGCCTTGAAGTAGAGAGAGTCCGGCAATGTGGAGGACAGCCTGAGAATTACTCCAAAGAAGTTTTAACATTGACCCCTTGGCCTAGCAGTATGACTTTAAGTTGTGTTTAAAAAGGGGACTTTAAGGGGTGGACGCCTCATGAGGTATTTTATTAATATTCTAAGGTTGAAAATATTGCTTGAGGAAGGGGACGCCTATTTGGAAGAAAAGTTTTATTTTATTAAAAAATGAATTAATCTCCTCAAGTTGGCGCCCAAGAAAGGAGATAATTGAAGATTAAATAAAATGCAAATACAAGTGGAAAAGTGGATTTGAAATTCAATTAATTTGGGCGCACTTTCTGGAGGCTTCTAGAAGTTCTTATCAAAAGCTATATAAGGAGAGGTTGGGTCTTCATTTGATCATCTTATTTTTCTATCATACTGTTATGCTGCTGAAATACTTTCAGAGTTACTTCGAGGGATGCATACCTCCTAGCCATTTCTCTTGGTTTCGTGCTTGAAAGATAGCACCTAGCTAAGGCTTCAGAGACTGCTTCTCATCCAGACAAGCAGACAGAGCATCAAGGTTGAAGATTTCAAAGATTTTGTCAGTTTTGCATTTGCTGGTTAGGGTTTGGCTGAAGTAGAAATCTGCTCATAAGTCTTTGCATGAATTTTTGTTGGTTCTGGGTACTTTACATATGGCTTCCTCATCCTAGGGCGCCCCTCTTTGGTGAGTTTCAGAATTTTATTATTGAGTGTATGATTTTATCTTCTCAAAATCGCCCTTCTCCTTGGCCGTACCATTCTGGGCTGTCTTGGGAAGTGTGCCAAAAAATAATATCACAGTTTATCAGTAGTTTCTCAGTCAGGTTTTCATTGTCAGCATTCTAGCTCTCGTTTGCATCTAGTTTCAAGTGATTTGGTTGGGTTTTGAGTGAGTTATGAGCTTTTTAGTGGATTACTGTGTTGCTGGTTGATGTTTCCAGATTTGCTGATTTTATATCAGACTTCCAGAAGTTCGGTTCATGTGTTGTTTTCTCAATATTGTGAAGTCAAATAAGTCGGAACAACATTCTATCAGTTGTTGCTTTGGTTTAACAGTTTGTAACACTTTGTAATCTGCAGATTGTGCATTGTAAGGCTGTTAATAGTAGTACTATTTCAGTCATTTTTATATTCTGCAATTACTTAGTTTTAGCAGCAGCAAACCTAATAATCTTTGGACGGTTTACCGCCAGAGATGGGTGAATGAACTACACACTTAAAGTTCTTGGATGGTATTCCGCCAAGAAGGGAATTAAAGCTTTGCACTTCTTACATTGTATTCGCTCCCGCTGAATAAGTGGTAGAGCTTTCTTTCAGCATTGTATTTACTTTTTGTTACTCCGCCAGATGGTCGCTACTTGCCCTACTTGGGTCGGAAAGCACATTCTTGGTGTCGAGTTTACTTTCAGCATTGTAATTCCTTCTAGTTGTACTGACGACCCTCTTGCCATATGACAGCATCTTTCTCATCTTGAGATTGAGTGCGCATTCTTGGCAAAGAGTTACTTGCAAACTGCTGGTTGTTTTGGACTAACCCTAACGGGTGCTTCTTGCATTAGTGTGTTCATTGAAATAAATTGAAAAAATTGGTCCGGTTCATTACATTTTTCATACACATCAAACTAGGGGAAAAATGTAATGGTGAAAATTGCATACCCTTGCACTTTTCCTTTATGTTTTGGGCCTGCTTTGATTAGAGTGTCCTCAATGCAATAATTTTCTGATAAATGGGATATTCTCACATGGATTCAATTCATGCCATCACACATGAATCCCCTTCACCATTCATCCCAAAGTTTTCATTTCCAATCTCTAGACCATTTTTTATCACCCTAGATCAGATTTGCATGTGTAGACTTGACCCAAGTCACTTGTGCAAACATGAATCTAACTCATGATTTTTTTATTCAAGTTCCAAATTTGGTGTAATATCCCCTATAGGGCATTACTTAAATCCAAAAAAGAAAATTGCAATCACTCAAATCCTAGCTTTTTGATCACCAAGTTCCAATGTCGACAAGGTAAGTGCAAACAGAGAATAGAATGAGGACAATGGAATTAAAATGAAAGATGGTGACCAGCCAACCAAATTACAATAGAAACAAAATCATAGGATCAATCAAGCCAACATAGGTAATAGTGATATGAAAATTCAGGTCAAGTCAAACTAACTCAATACAAGAAGAAATGCATCAATTCCAAAATAACAGACTATATCACCCAATTCCAATGCATGCCAAGTTGATGGATGACATACTGAAAATAATGACAGTCCAGTGGATAAACTGACCAAGATCATTACAATGATAACAAGGATCCGGTGGTGAATCGTCCAAGTTTTTCATTAATAAAACAAACTACTGGCGGTAAACTGTCAATTTTTATAATATTTGATTTTTTTGCAAGAAAATGTGATACAATGATTAATTTGCAAAACCACATAACTGAAAATTAAATAATTTGTTATTGGTAATATACTAAAATCTCTGCATAAAACTGAAACCCAAATGGACTATACATAATACTCTAAAAATCATAAAATTAACTAAATACCTCAGAGTTCACAACTCAGCAGATTCCCCAAAGGTGCTCCTAAACACTGCCAGTCCTTACAAGCACTTGGACAATAGGAAAACAAGGTGAACATGTTTCAAAAGCTTGCAATATGTGAGGAAAGATCCACAGGTATCAGAACGGCTCTGCATGCCAAAACAGATCCTCACTCATGGAGATCCAGTCCACTGTCATGGATCTGACCCACTCAGCAGAAAAGTCAATTTTCAGATCTTTGGACAGTCATCAGATCAAGCCTTAAAATTCATCCAACTGGGAAAACAGATTTCTGACATCTTGCGCAGCATCTTTCCATCATTAATTATCAAGCTAAGTATTGCAATTCAATTCATTTAATTGTTGCATTCAATTTAGCATTTATTGTTCCAGACCTAACTAATAAATTCTAGATTAATTGAAGCATATTGAGTGTATTTATTCAATTAGTGTAGAGTTTTAAACTTTTATGTATATAATACTTTATCAAACGGAGAAATAAACATGCATTACTTCTATGATATAGCCTAGTAATAGAATAATTCATAATCTGGAATCACCATTTAAATTGAGCAAAGAATTTTAGAATTGAAAAATTTAAGAAAATATCCATATCAGTAAAGAGTGTTAATATTTAATATACCTTGATGTGAAAGCTATTATTTAGGATTTCTCACATGGAACATTTTAATACATTGATCAGACTGAGATCCTGAACACCAAAATAGAAGAACTGCTCGGTATGGGTTTGTTTACAATTATACATCTGCTTTTATAAGTTTTTATGGATGGAAGTCTACCCCAGAAAAGTTCACAGATCTTCCTAATTCTTTCATGGCATTCAGTTTTGCAGGACATCAAAATGCATTTGTTTCTCATTTAAAAGTTCTCTGAAAGTTACATGGCTGAAAAATATGGGAAGCAAATGGTCACCAAGTTAATCTCAGAAAATTCAACACTCTTTAATGTTGCAACAATGATTTTAATGAGTATACCTTTCAACACTATCTCCAACATAGTAGACTTATTTCATTAAACATTATCCATCTAAAGAGTCAAAGAACCATGTCTGTTCAAAATGGCAGCAATTGGTAGTATGTGATAGGCAAAAAAAGCACTTTATCCCTGCTCATGTCAATTCATAATCTCATCATATCTTTAATTAAAAGGACAAACTCTAACCAAGCTTACCACATGTTATTTTGTTTTGGTCATTTGCGAAAACCCTGACTAAATCACCCTGCAAAAAACTAAGCTTTGTCAATACAAATGAGAGAGAGAGGGAGAGATTTTATCAGTGTCCACAAAAGACCAAAGCAAACCAGTGGGACACAAAAGTAATGAAAGTCAGTGACTAAAAGGAACTGCTAGTAAGAGAATTTTTATTTTTTTCATACTGATCATTAGTAAGAAGAACAAGAAAACATTCCATTTAAATCTGATATATAACCATTTTGATCCAAAATTTCAATTATCGCACCTATGGTTAGTTCCAATCTTTATAATATTTGCACATAAATATTCATAAATAATGAATCGAGTCCTAGTTGTTTTTGCATTTCAATGATAAAAATTTTGATGATAGGCGCATGCCAAATCAATGTGTAGTGTGTACATAATGGAATAAAAATATGATGTAATTACAAACCATATCCTCGCAAAATTGTGACTTCATAGTCTATACATATAAAATGGATTACAGATGCTTTTCATTGTCAAGGGGCATGTCGACATGTTGCATCTTCCATTCATTGATAAATTGTAGGTTTGGAGTAGGTTCAGCTAGAGCAACCACATCACTGTACTCATGAGTTGATGCCCTCGCATGTCTTGAGTCACTTCTTTTCAAACAGTTTGGTATCTCATAATAGTTGGCCTTCTTGGAATTTGGACCTAGGAATTGAGGTGTGTATAAATGGGGTTCCTAAAATGTTATTTCTGAAAAAGACAAGATATATGCATTTTTCACATGCTTTACAGCAGGTCTTAGCAATGACTCACTATTTTACCTAAGGACAAAACAACTTCACCAAAGAAATATTGATGGCATGTAATGTCCTCGACTTCAAATAGTCACCACTAAGTTAATTTAATTAATTAAATATTAAATTTTCCAAAAAGAATTATTGTGGACATTTACATTCAATTAATTAATTAATGTTATAAAGTGACTTTATTAAATAATTATGCTAAAATATTAAATAAAGTGACTTTATGATGGCAAATATTTAATTAGTGATGAAGTATAAAAGGAAATATGTAACGTCCCCATTTTCATGAGCATCACTATTTAGAGGATTTAGCCTATTCCTGACCCTCGTAGGCTAAGAAGAGTGGTTAGGGGGTCTTCTTCTGGCAATTACCAAAGTTGTGGTTGGCTCACTTCGTGGATTCAAGAGTTCATTTCATGTTTCTTATGATATCATGGATGTTGGATAACACACTATTTGATAACACGTGTTAGAAAACATATTGTTGGATAACATATTGTGTTGATATCATATTTGCACTTTATGAGTTATATTTTATATTATTATTATAGTAAAGTGTAAATATAATATAATATTATAATGTTATTTGGAGACTTCTAGAAGAGGCCAACCTCTTGAGGTGAAAAAGAATAAATAGAGGATGAGGACTTGCTTCTCAACATGAAGAGTTTGATAATTGATATTTTCAGGTCCTTTGTGAAGCCAAGGGTTTCTGCAGTTTGTTCACATTGTCTTTGGGAACGAAAACTCCCATTGATAGCATAACTGAGGGGGTGAAATATCCTCTGAAGGGTTGCAATTGAGGAGGTGATAAATCAGTCATCTCAGTTGGGCAAAATTAGTGGCCATGGGCCAATTTTGCATGGTACGATTTGAAGAGTTCCTGGAGACATTTTGTGTGATTAGTCTTCATCAATTTGGTCATTAAGAGGATCGATTTGCATCATTGATCAATGGGTAATAGGGTCTGATATTTTATTATAGTCAATATTTATCAGTCATCTTCAAATTTCTTGGAGCTTCGATTTTTGCTTATGCTGGCCTCATATTGCTTCGATTGTGCTTGAGACCTTGGGCACTTCAGTCAAGAGGATTAGGCGTTATTTATTGATGTTGTTGGAGGTTGCTTCAAGGCCGAAATTGATTTGTTTCATCAGCATTCAGACTAAACAGGGGCGGCACTTCTTTGGCTGCGACTTGGTTTGTGAAATGTTCATTTCATTGGACATAGACTGTATCCTCATCACCATCAAAGGCACAGCTGCTAATCAGGTTCCTCTATTTCATTTGCATAGCATATAGAATACTTTCATGGTTGTTGTAGGTGTTCACAGAAATCAGATTGGTATTGTTGCATCTTCATTTGTAAGCCAAGAGTATAGTTGCACTTGCTACTTGTTGTGACCTTTTCACACATCGCCCCATTCAAAATGGGGACCCCCTATTTTTTTTTTGCTTCATTCGGGTCTTTTGGCTTGGGTCTTTCGGTCCGTCTCTCTCTCTCGGTTCTTTCTGTCTGATGGTGTGCTTACCATTTGACCTAGGTTTAAATTTTGGCTAATTCTGGAGGGTTTTTCAATGAATTAGGGTTTACAGTCTTCAGATAACTTTGAGGTCAAATTGAGTTGGCTAATCAATCTCTGAGCTTAGCACTGTTATTTGGATACTTCTGGTTGACTCCCTCTGAATTTTCACTGAATTCCAACATCTTTCTATTTTTAGTAAGTGTCAATTTGGAGTTTGTTTTCTCGAGATTTTCACGTTCTAACAATTGCACTACATTCTGAGCACTTTGAACTCATTACTGGAAAAATTTGAGCAGAAACGGGCGACTTGCTATTTTTAGCAGTTCTGCCTTTGGAGGCTGTAATTAGGGTTTGCATGCAAGTTTTCTCGGCACATGTCGTCATAATCTTTCTGGGTTTTTCAAGAGCTTCGCAACGATGTAACATGCAAACAGAACTGGTCACTCTTCATAAACTTGCTATTTTTAGCCAGTGCTTGCATGTTGATGATTTTTCTAGGTCTTTCTGGGTTTTTCAAGATCTCTCGGGCAGTGTGACATGCAAAATCATCTGACAATTGGTTGGTCACTGTTTCGGCCACTTTCTATTTTTAGCAAGTGCTCTTTGGCAGCGGCCCGACACTCCAAAATCCACGAACACGGTAACATGCAACTGAAATGGATTTGAACAGAGCTCATCTGAGGCACATGCAAGATGAATTAGGGTTTTGAGCTTCGAGACTCAAAATGAGGGGGTCAGACGTCAATATTTCCAAAACTGAAGTATCCACCATGATCAACATCTTTCAAAAGTCTGTGGTAAAATTTGAAGACAAGCGGAGACACTTACTATTTATAGTAAAGGCGTTCACAGCAGTTGTAAATAGAAAGTTAGCATCAAGTGCGGTGTGTCTTGGCAAGTTTATATGAGGGGATGCAACATGCAAATTTCAAGTCGAGCAGACTAAGGAAGTCCTCAAAATCAGGTTGCTATTAATAGTAAGCCACTTGAGAAACATGCGGAAATAGCAAGTTAGCGCAAAGCCTCAGTATGAACAGGTCAAGCAGATGACGAGGACCCCATGGCGCGAATTTCAAGTCAAACGGAGTTGCAGAAGATGGAAAATCAAACACTTACTATTTTTAGCAGGTTGGCACAGAGGAATTAGGGTTTCCTAAATGTAAGGGCAAAACACGACAGTCATGCAAATGCAGCATCTAGCCACGACCACCACACTTCAGGCATTCAACACATGAAATTTGAAGACATCTGAGCAATTGCTATTTTTAGTAAGTTGCTAAAAATAGCAGGTTCAGGACAGGCATCAAGCACCAGCAGCTTAACCACGTCCTGGGATTCGAAACAAAGCAAAATCAGGCCTTTCAAAGTCAGAAGTCAGTTAAAAGCGCAAAATTTGAAGAACTTTCTAAAATAGAAAGTTAGGGCAAGCTAGGGTTAGCATGAGCAAATCACTCCAAATTTGGCAAATGGCATGAAATTCACTAAAATTGATAAATTTTCAAGTCCAGCTAGTGAAAAATGCCATTAAAGCTGAAGGTTGATGAAAATTCTCTAAGCACTTTGAATTTGAAGCTTGATACTTCTAATGCGCCTTAAGAGGAAGATTGGGGCCTTGAAAATTTCTAAGTATTTTAAATTGAAACCTCAAGGGTCCAAGTGCGCTCAGAGCTTGCAAGGGGAAAACTTAAATTTTTCTAAGGCAAATATTAAAAATAAATGAAAGCCAAAGGGTTGATTTGCGCTTTAGCTAGAAAGGGGATGAATAAATATTAAATGTTGAAAAAATTAAATGTTCCCCCCCGTTAATTACGCCTGACATGATATACGAAAAATCAAATGAAGATTTTCTATAAAATTTGAAGGCACTTGAAATTTCCCCAAGGCGTTAGAACTTAAATTTGCTAAGGCAAATAATTTTAAATCTGCTCAAACTAGAGAAATTTATAAAAGGCGATTAAAATTTTAAGTAATTATTTTCCAAAGTTTTAAAAATCAAATTCCCCCTTCATTTGGACACATAATTTTTTGAAGTCGGAAGATATTTATCATGGGGAAAATTTATTTTGGAATTTATTATGGACGGAAAATAATTTTGCCTAGCCAATTTAAAATATTGGAGCTCGCGATGATTTTTTCCAGGACGCTGGCGAAATGAATAAATTTCTCGAATGAAATTAAATGGCATTGAAATTAAATTTTAAATTTTAACACGCCATTTTAAAGGGGGTGAGATTTTAATACTGAAGTGAATTTTAAATGAAATTCTTGAGATTACTTCAGTCAGCAGGAAGTAACTGGTAGTCGGGAGGGAAATTTTAAATTTAAAACGAGGAAAGAATCTCCCGGATTAGCAAATTTCTATAACAACTGAATGATTATTGCGAATATTCTCTCCTAAAATTGGAAAATTTCTAAGTCATGATGAAGTGAATTTATGGCATTTGCTAAACCGGGCACCAGCTTTCAATTATAAAAACTTTGAAGTTTTTCATTTCTATTCACAAAATTGCAGAGCTGGAATTTATGCTGGAGAGCTGAAAGTGATTGTTGAGAGTTGCTGAATAGTGAGAAATTTCTGAAGTTAGATTATTTTCCTGAGTGCTGAAAGTTTTACTGCTGAAGTTGCTAAGATTGAGAGTTGCTGGAGTTTGGAAATTTCTGAAGTTTGATTATTTTTCTGAGTTGCTGAAGATTGAAAGTTGCTGAATGCGAAGAAGAAATAAAATCTGAAGTAGAAGTTGCCGAAGTTGAGAAAAAATTATTTCTCCAAGTTGCTGAAAGTGAGTGCTGAGAAGAAGTGAAGTCCGATTTTTTTCGAAGTGCTGAGTTGATTTTTTTCAAAGAGCTGAAATTATTGTGGCTGCAAGTTGCTGAGAGTTTGAAGTTTTAAATTTCTCGAGGTTTGGAGTTGAAGTTCTACTGTTCGAGTTATTAATTTTATTCTCTTTTTGCAACCAACTCCATTTGCCTGCCATCTCACGAAGTTTTTATTTTAAAAGGATAGAATTATATTGCTTGCTTTTTGTTTTGCAGATGGCTAAAAGAAGAAGAGGAGATGTTGCTGGAACGAGCAAGGCTGGAGCCAAAGCTGGAATCGTTGAAGCTGGCAAAGAGAATGCTTCCAGGCAGGCTATTATCAAGCAGTTGAAGAAGTCCTTTATTCCAGAATCAAAGTTCGTGTCGAAGTTCGTAAATTTGACTGACACAAACCTCAGTTCTTTCAACCTCGAGGCCTTCAAGAGAAGAATATATGGACAAGGTGGTAATCCTCCGACAGTGACTTCGCATAACATTGTGAAGAGTGGGTTATATGCAGTTGCTGGTTTTCCACCAGCAATTCGATGTCCGGAGCTTATCATGGAATGTGCAAACTTTTACAACTCAGACCATCGGACGATTGTTTCTCCGAATGGCATGCCGCTAGCTAATTTCACAGCTGAGGCAATTGGCGAAGCATTTGGGATCCTAGCCACGGAAAAAATGTTATACAAGTCCAAGGAGAAAGCTAATAAGATGTATGCCACATCTTTTGACAAGTGTGTTAAGAGGATCAACACTATGTGGATGAGAAAGCCAAAGCCTCCTGGCACCAAGTTACCAAAACAGATTATTTCAGAGGAGCTAAATCAGGAGTATTGCGACTTGATCATGATGCTCAGTCGAATTAATGGCAGCCCGTAGGGATATGTGTTCAAGCCATGGATGTTCTTCTATATCAGCGTGGTGCTGGAAGGAAAGGTGGATGTGGATTGGGCACAAATGATAAGTGATAACATCAATGAGCAGTTCAAAAATCTAAGGAGAACGAGGACGTTCTACATGAGTTCGTATGTTATCTACATGCTGGCTCGAATGACGAAATACAAGGGGCTGGTGTACCAGGAGCCGATTGGGTGTGGCTTCAATCAATTCAAGATTCATGAATCTTGCAGGCAGTTGCATCTCACGAGCACCTCTCATTTCAAGAGGGTGAATGACGCCTTCACAATGTACCTCACGAGGACTCTTCAAGGAAGATTGCAGCAAAGAATATCTAAGGAGGCACAGGAGTTGATCGAAGAGTATGGGTTTTGGTTTGTCCAATTCCCCAAGTTCACTTATTTAAGGCTGCCAGGTCACCATTCATATGCCTACTGACTGCCAAGGTATCCTACAAATAGAATGATAATGCTCAAGGTGTCTAGGCAACTTGTGGCCTATGATAAAATTATAAGAAGGAAGAAGAAAGGAGGTTTGCACTTCCCTATTGTTTTGGGAAACTCGCTTGAGGAGTGCCCTTCTTTGCAAGCAGCCAAGGAGGCAGAAGAAGAATTGCAGTTCTACCAACTCACGCTCCATACCAGCCGGCAGGACTTTGATCCTCGAGGGAAGATTGGAACTGTACAGGGTGAGGAGTACAGGCATAAGGCTCACTTAGAGGATTTTTGGGCAAATGCACAAAATGAAGGTGAAATTAGAAGAA